>JACEFZ010009665.1:767500-810072 GCA_014155875.1 Cepaea nemoralis | reverse complement strand
ATGCAATAAAATGACGATACAATTAGATATACTGAAATGGTAAGATTTCCGGAAAAAGGGGTGAATCATGGTGCCGCGCAACAAGGCTGTTCATAGGGTGATAGCCATATCGAGCCAAGGGTGTCGGGAACGGACAGCGCGTGATACCGCGTCCATTGCAACAACTGATATTCAACAACCCTGCCGACATTTGCTGGTAACACACACGGACAGGTCTATAGTACGAGGCAAACGGAATGGATGGGGCGTCACTGCAAAGTTAAGGAATGCTGTGTAACAACAAAACCACAAAGAGTTTGTGACGGATATCAAGACTTCCAACATGTAACGTCAGCGTTCGGATGGGTAGAGAGTAATACAGAACAGCATCTTCTGCTTGTGACAGACTCGCACAGTATGCTACACAGAATACAAGCTTTTAGGTTTCGCGTGGAGTTTTATATCTTTCGTAAATACGAAGGTCAGTCGCATTTCATGGCATTTATGTGGGTGTGCATGGAAATGAACAGGCTGATAGATTGGCTACTGCTACTCATGTCTTTGTTGGCTACTGAAGAATTCGACTGTGCAGGTGTGGGACTATTTCGAATTCAATGAAATTGATTCTTGATTTCATGCTACCATAGTATAACTTTCCAGTCAGCTTCTCTTTAAGAATGAAGCTGTAAACATAACAGTAGTCATCATCATCATCATCATCTTCCACTTTTGCTGACTAGCGGCGTGGGAGGAATAGTTGGCGCTCTGGGTGGCAATAGATAGTGTCATTTCGTGTGATTGTACAATGTCTTTGATGTCGTCAATACATTTTCTTCTCTAACGTCCTCTTGTAATTAATCCTATCTCAGGTGTCGGAATTTGCTGTTGTATGTAAAGTAAATTGGCAAACTTACCGTTGCGTTGACAATCTCACACAAGGTACATATAAGTTGAGTACTAAATACTTGTTATGATATCCTGTCCCCAGAGTGAACTCAGAGAGGCTTTGAATATAACCCTGGTCAGTTGTGATTAATCTCTTTTCTGGTTCCGGAATTTTCTATTGAATGTATAGTAAATTGGCAAACTGGACGATGAGTTGACAGTCTCACACAAGGTTCTGATACAGTTTAGTACTAAATAGAGGTTCTGATATCTAGTCCCCAGGGTGAACTCAGTGACCAGCAGACCAGTTATGTTAATGATGATTTTGGGAGTGTTGCAGACGATGTACACAACAGAAATGAGCATCACCTGCTTGACCACCCTCATGTCCTTTCTGCGGACTTTAGTAGACGGCTGTTTGCTGATTGCCAGTTCATTAGCCTTGTTTTCGTTGGTTTCATCACTTGCTTTGAATGTTTGTCGAAATTTTAATGATTTTCTTAACGTGTTTGCCATAACAATAAGGCATATGAGGATAATAATTTGAGTAGTGAATGGAAGGAAGATGTCCGTGAGGCCCCAAACACCATGTTTAATCAGATCTCTACTTGAAGATACCCATAGTGTTAACCGACTTGTATTAACTCGGTAATCAAACTGTCTTTGTATTCCCATGGTGACAACCACAGGGAGACAACTACCCAATGAACACAATGCAAATGCTAACGAACACGCAAGTGTTGTCGCCCTGGTAAACGTGTTCTTGAAATGAAGAGGTCTGACTACACACATACACCGAGCAACAGACACGTATGTTGTTGTCAGTTCTGTTAGCACATATAACATAATCCCCGTGTTTGCTAAGATAAGAGACGTTCCGTAAGGTTCGACAGGAAACCATACTCGGTATTCAGTCTGATCTCGATTACGTACAAGACGGAGGACGTTCCGAGAGCGAACATGATAATCAGAAATCCGAGATCTGAGACAGACAGGACTAAAAATGCCAGAATCATGCCGTCGTTAAGTTTGGTCGATGTGAACGTTTTAATGTTTATAATATTACCAATGATACCAAGACCAGAAAGACTCATCCATGAAATGGACATAAACTCCATGAGGATTACATACACGTTGTTGCTTAAGACATTTTGCACTGTTTCTGGGAAATCCGAGGTGGTGTTGGTCATCTTCACCAATGTAATGAACTATATTTATATGTCTTTAGAAAATGTGACTGCTGTAGGGCTGACAAGTCACATAGATAGTGCAATGATAGGTTTGTTGTTGATCCTGTAATATAAACAAACAAACAAACCACATGATATGTTCACCTTCAGTCTTTGTCAAATGAACATAATATGCCAACTAACAGCTCATGAAAATGAGGACAACTGAATCGAAGATTAAAAGCCAATTAAATTGAATGGGATGCAAGTATAAAAACGATCCAGAAAATATCATGATATATTATTAAAAATATTAAACTTACAACTATTATTAGCAATAAAGATTAGAGCGTATATGTATTTCAAAATGTATGTGGCATATGGTGCTTCATAGTAGCAGACAGATAATTGTTGGTGATAGTTTCCCGTTCTATGACAGTAGGCATAGAATCTCTTACAGAGACAACAGCTGCGGTCATCGACCAGTATAGTTACTGACAAGAAGAAGAGCAAAGATAAACTACCTCTTTCCTAAAGCCTTGCATACTATGTCTGTACGCAACAATTCAATCAAAAAGAACGGCGCCCATGGGAACTCAAGAACTGCCAAGTCCGGCAGGGAACAACTTGTGCTACAGGTTACAGTTAGTTACAGTTAGTTAGTTGCAGTTCCAAGTTCACAGCACCGGGTCGTTCCCATTATGCTCCGTTCCTGTGCCAGTGAATATCACACAAAACGCTCCCCACTGCCCAATGTGAAAAGTGGAAAAGACAGGACTATCGACAAACAACAGCCCGCACAGATACACTGTGCATAATGCCGCCGCCAGAATGTCAACATAGAAGTCCCCCACGAAACACCCAATTCATCTCTGATGGAATCGACAGTCATTTTCCTATCTGGATGTTTCCTAGATGTTCACCCACACAGTCCGCGAAAATACAGTTCATCGCCGATGGCAGTGGCCGTCGACCAGAAGCCCAGCAGCCACGCATTTCTGCATAAGGCAAAAACCGGTCAACTCTGGGACACAGCCACTTGCCATCGCTCCGAACATGCAGTCACGTTCCAAAACACCTTGGACAGATTCAAAAGCATGTTACACGAAACTCACAGCTCACAGTGTCGCGCCACGCACTCACTCAGTAGCAGGACGACGGAACCATCAAGCTTCCTTAGTCGCCTCTTACGACATGCGTGGTAGTGCTACGGGTGCTACCAGCCAGTCATGCAGATGCTGTTGGCAAATACAGAAGTGTTGTATTTTTTACTGGGATATGGGACCTAAGAACACTCATGCAAAATGGAAAATATTCCGTGATGGTCGAATTTGACGTGTTATGCCCTGTCGACTGCACATGGATTCCTGATCATAAAACATCGAATTCTCCCATCATAGAACATTTGATGAGCAGCAAACACACAGTAAGTAAGAAATTTGCAATTCGTAAACTGCATTCTACGAACAAACTAGAAAATATTGAAAGGGAAATAACAATAATGAATATAAAGATCTTAGGATTATGTGAGATGTGCGACAAGGTAAACTGGAGCAAACGAATTATACTCAGACGAAAATAGAGTAATTTACTCAGGAGGGTATAAACATTAAAGGTGTGTGAGTATAATCTTAGATAGCGAAAGCGCGAAGACAGTAAAAGATTGTGGAAGCCAGTAACAGATTACATGTCCTTGTTAGAACGAGTTATGTTAAACATATTAACTCCCAAAATAGTAGATATTAATATCATATAAGTATATGCCCCAGTTGCAGACAGCACATAAAAAGAATGTGAATATATTAATAGACAACATAGTTACAGCACAAGGTAAATTCTTAGAAATAGCTACACTACTAGGAGATTTCAATGCAAAGATTGGAAAAGAAAGAAATGAAGATATTACCGGTGAATACATGAGAGAGTTGAACAACTTCTTGAACAGTTTAGGGCACATAATCAATCAATCATGTGCCATGCCGGAAAGCGTGGGCGGTCATGACTCGCCATTTCACTCAATCACCAGCGTCGTGGATCAGCTCAGTGTTCCTGTCTCGTCCATGCCATGTGGCCAAGCCATCCAGGTATTTTCCTCTCGGTCTTCCTCTTGGTCTGTTCCCTTCGATCTTGCCAGTTGTCACTAACTTCTCCAATCCATTTCTTCTCATAACATGTCCAAAACATTTTGACTGTCTACGTCTAATTTCTCTAATCAATTTACGATTTTCATTTGTCTCCTGTAGTACTTGGTCATTGGTTTTTCTGTCTGTCCATGGTATTCTTTGCATTTTCCTCAGAAACCACATTTCTGCAGCCATCAGAATGTTTTTCAGCTTGACTGCTCATTGTCCAAGTTTCACATCCATACAAAAGAACAGGCTCTATGTATCCCCTCAACACTCTTTTTATCGTTTCAATTGACATCTTTTTATTGGTCAGAATGTTTTTCATCTTGCTAAAGGCTACTTTCGCCATGGCGATTCTTGTTCTAATCTCTTCAAGGCATCTCCCATCATATGTTATGACTGTTCCGTTATAATTGTATCGATTCACTTGTTGAAGAATATTTCCATTTACTTGTATATTACATTATGGTATTTCGTTCTTCCTAGTGTCTACCATAACCTGTGTCTTTTTACAATTTAATTTTAACCCCAATTGTATAACAACCGCATCTACTAATTGTTGCAGATCCTGCTCATTGTCTGCAATTAATACTGTATCATCTGCATATCTAATGTTATTGATGTTACGTCCTCCAATGCTGATTCCATTTATATCTTCTACATTTCTGAAAATATTTTCACTGTATAATGAAAAAAGATTTAGAGACATTACACATCACTGCCTAACACCTCTCTTAATAGGCTGATATTGTCCCACTTCATTATCAATCCTTATGGCAGCTTGTTGTTTCCAATATATGTTTTTTATAAGTCTAATGTCTTTCCCATCAATTTGTAGATCAAGCATATCCACCATGTTGACATGTCAAACTCTGTCAAAAGCCTTTGTGTAGTCAATAAAGCAGAGATGAATATCCTTGCTTACTTATATAGCACGTTCAATAACTGTTCGCAGCATATACACAGCATTTACTGTACCTTTCCTTCTAAAAACCCGCATTGTTCTTCCCCTATGTGAGGTTGTATTTTCTTCCTCACTCTTTGCATGATAATTCGTAGCAAAATCATTGTGATGTGATTCATTATACTAATTGTTCTATGTTGATCACATTCCAAGGCTCCTGATTTCTTTGGGATTGCAATAAATACAGAGTTACATAATTCAGAAGGTATATCTCCAGTATCATATAATGTGCTCAGCAGTCTGGTGACTTGATTTATTCCATATTCTTCTAAAGCTTTAATCATTTGTGTTGTAATATTATCTGCACCGGGGTCTTGCCAGCTTTCATATGCTTAAGAACTTAAGGGCACATAATATGACACTCAAAAATACTATCTTTTAGCACCATATCATTTGTAGCACCCAAAAAATAATTTCATAATCAAATTACTCACATGCGAGTTTACTTATTAGCAATCTATTACGAGACAGCTTAATCATCATCACCATCATCATCATCATCACCATCATCATCATCATCATCATCATCATCATCATCATCATCATCATCATCATCATCATCATCGTCATCATCATCATCATCATCATCATCATCATCATCATCATCGTCATCATCATCATCACCATCATCATCATCATCATCATCATCATCATCATCATCATCATCATCATCATCATCATCATCATCATCATCATCATCATCATCATCATCATCATCATCATCATTACCATCATCATCATCATCATCATCATCATCATCATCATCATCACCATCATCATCATCATCATCATCATCATCATCATCATCATCATCATCATCATGTGCTTTTCCAGCTGTGTAGACGTTTAATTTTTCCACAGATCTCGGTCCTTTGTGTTCTGAATCAACTCTGCTGGTGATATTCCTCCATGCCATCTTCTGAGTCCATCCATCATCATTTTTCTGTGTCTGCCTTTGGCACTGTTTCTCCTGATCTTTCCTGTTGTTATTAAGTTCTCCATTACCTGTCTTCTCATCACATGGCCAAAGAATGATGTCTATCTCTTTCTTATTGTTGTATGTAATGTTATAGTTTCATTAGCCCATTCCAGGCAATAATTGTTAGTTACTCTAGCAAACCAAAGCATTCGCAATATGTCTCAGAAACCACATCTCCGTTGCTTCCAAGTTGTTCATAACTTGTTCATTAACTTTCCATGATTGGCTGGCATGCAGGAAAACAGTTTCTATATAGCATTTCAGTACTCTCTTTCTTACGTTAAATGATAGTGAAACAGATTAATGTAAAATCAAGACATACAATTAAATGGCCACATCAAAGAGCAGTCAACTGAAACCTTTAGATCCATCGATTTATAACCATACATCTCAAAATGACGACACCACCTAAATAAAAATATAGAGTGTACTTCGGAGCACAAATTAATAGACAGAAAGTCGATCAATACTCGGTCTCATATAGTATTTTAATGACGTCGTCGGATCCCAGGCTGATTCGTGCATTGATCCATATAGAACTATTTAACTTCACAGTTGAAATTTGCCCTTTGGTTATTTCTCTAATGAATAATTATAAAAATTATTCCGTTAATGAATACTCCATGTGATTAATTCACATTCTGATTCCTCACGCACAGTGATAATCATGATGGGAGATATTAGAACTGATGGGAAAGATCTCATAATAATAAATAATATTTAATGGAAACGCGTACCAGCAATTAAAACGGGAAATAAATAGTGAATTGTTAAAGCAAGGGTTAAGACAGGGTCTATTTTGCACAGTACCTCTTCTCTCTCCCTATGGCGAAATAAGAATGACAGAATTTAAAAACAGACCAGGATTAAGAGTTGGACATTATATGATAGGGTATTATCTAGATGGCGCAGTAGTGATGCTGAAAAAGCAGATGTCCGCAAAACCTGCCTATTTTAGTAATACAGAGTGTAAAACATGGACTTTTCTTTTTATGAAGAAAACAGAAATATTTTAATATCAAGGAAATGATAACAACACAATTTTTAACAAACAAGAAAATGTATAGAGTACTATTTTTGTCATCCTTTTAACAAGAAGAGTATTGATCGACTCTCTGTCTATTAATTCATGCACCGAAGTACACTCTTTTCTTTATAGAGGTGGTGTCGTCAATAGAAGGAAACATGTTTTACAAAGTCTATACATACACATATTTGGGAGCTATTATAACATCAGATGGAAGAAGCGTGACACTGGCTAAGAGTAGAGTGCATCAAGTAAACGTTGCAGTTTAGTAGATAAAATATCCTATGTAATAAATCACTTTCACAGAATGGCATAAAGATACTCTTGAAATATTATACCGAATACGCTCTGCTGTAAGACAGTAAATCCTGGATTGTGAAAGAACAATATAGGAAGAGCTTGAAAGCAGCGGAAATATAGTTTCTGAGACGAATGCTGTGAAAACCTTGGACTGCCAGAGTAACAAACATGCCAATGAAGTGGACTATTATACACACCTATAAGAAAGAGACAAACAGTGATATATGATCATACAACTACAAGAGGAGACTCTGGAGAACGATCTTGTATTTGTTCAGGTAATTGTGTCCTGTGTGTTTTATTGATGCCTTCTATTGTCATGTCTCATCATCTATACATGAGGATGCCCAGACAGAAGCAAATACATTTATTGAGAACTATAATATTCCTGCAACACAATGTTAAACAAATTGATCACACACTCAAACCACAGTGTTAGTGACACATGTGTGCAATGTAAACACCTGGCACCTTCCGTTTGTTAGTCCACCCGTCAAGTATAATTTCTACGGCTTCACGAAAGCAAACTTTTCTAAGACTACGCAACCAATAATTGTGCGAACTCTGTGCATAAGAGACATTGTGGTTGTGGGGTTATGTAATCAATATTATTGTCTTCGTATTTACATTCTGTTGTTTACGCTATATCATCAACACAATTATCATCTTCCACTTTTGCCGTGAAGCGTCGTGGAGAATGATAGCTGCCACTTGTGATTGAGTTCTAGTATAGAGTAATATTTTGTTTTTCTTCGCGCTTTTGTTGATCCACTCATTGCATTATCCCGAGGGACGTGTGTTCTATCAGTGTTCATGTTTCGTGACAGGCCTGTAGGAAGTGTGGCTATTTTGTCTCGGTCTATCTTGCATTGGTTTAGTGGAACATAACAAATGCAATGAATGAAGATCATCATCAACATCATCTCCCACTGTTCCCATCAAGTGTTGTGAAATTGAATATTTGATGGGTGGTACTGAATAGAGTCATTCTGTGGTGCTATACAATGCATTTGATGTCGTCAATCCATGTTGTTAGTTAGTTAATCGCGGTTCCAACTTCACAGCAAAGGGTCGCCCCACTATGCTCCGTTTCTGTGCCAGTGAATATCACACAAAAATACCTCTCACTGCCCCATGTGAAATGTGGAAAAGACAGAATTATCAACAAACCAACAGCTCGCACAGGTTTACTATGCATAATACCACTGCTAGAATGCCAACACAAAAGTTCACCACGAAAAATACAGTTCATCGTCCACGGAAGCTGCAGTCACTAGAAAACCAGCAGCTACTCATTACTGCATAAGGCAACCCAGTTAAGTGGAGTGGCTGGCCGGACGCCATTTTTCTGAATATGCAATTCACTGCACAAACAACTGCGGACGGATGTAAAAGCACTTCACAGCTTACAGTGTCGCTCCACGCACTCAAATCTGTAACAGGGCACCCGTGGTCTCGTATCAGGTCTGCTTTGGTGTATCGCCAGTGCTGGTAATTGATTGTGTTGCATTATAATGAAAAGTCCGAACTATTTGATCTTCATTATTTCAATATATGCGGCACAAGGTGTTTATCCAACTGTCGGTTTAATAAAATCATTTCTAACTGGGTCTTGGATAATTAACTTGACAGCTCTTCCCAAGCATCTCATCTCACGGATATTGATTTTGCGTCAGGGCGATTTGCATAATGTCCGTGTTCGACAAATGGTAGCACAGGGTTAGTAGGAATTTATATATTTTAGATTCAGATCACCTTAGATCTCACATAACTTAGATCACAGTGTACCAGCGCAAGTTCTATTTTTGATGGCGAGAAACAGTTTAAAAATATACACTAATACTATAAAATTATATCAGTATGATCCCGTTGTAATGAAAGGAAGACAACAAGAATATATTATTTACGGCATTGTGTCATGGAACCAAAAGGTGTCAGTCAATGAACTGACACAAAAATCTATTCTTGTTGGCAAGGTTTATTTGCTCTTCTATCTGCCCAATAAATGTTTAACATTCTTCTGTAAGATTTATATTCAAATGCCGATAGTTGCCTTTTAGTTGATATTTTAAGTATCCAGTTTTCGCACCCGTTATGTTGCCATAGGAAATATATACGCTTTTGGAATTCTAATGTCTGTTTTTTATGTGTTCCAAACTATACATGCTTTAATTGCTGTAGTTGATAGCATATTATTATGAGTCCTTGTCACTGAAAGTTAGATAAAGAGTGCTTGCATATTACATGGAGTCTTTTTTAACATATGGCTGTGAATCCTGGACAATTAGTTAGTTAGTTGCATATCCTTTACAGGACGTCGCAATCAACACCAACATTTTCTGCTGTTGTGAGCTCTTGTAAAGTTTACGATCAGTAGTTGGCTATTGATTTTTGAACGACAGGCACCCATACCATTTCGCAAACATACCAACACATGGCGGTCTGCTGCCAAATCGCCCGCAGCTGTGTTTCTTCTTCTTCTTCTTTCGTTCGCCTAAAATATGTTTATAACTGCAATGTTGTCTCTTGTATGAATCTAACAGTCTTTTTTAGTTCATTCAGCGGTCCATAGAGTTTATCTTCCACTGTTGTCTCTCTAGGCCAGAAGGTTCGCCTGGATATGTTGTAGTTTGGGCAATCCTGGAGTATTTGCTCTGCTGTCTGCGACGCCAAACCACATGTGCACATGGCTGAGTCATCAATCTTGAATTTTGTATACATGTGGTTGCGTAATCTATTGTGTCCTGTTCTGAGGCGCAGAAGAATGACCTGTTCTGGTCTGTCCATAACGTGGTAGTCGTCTTGAGTAAGGTTTGGTGGCCTTCTGACTGATTTGATCATTCTTTTCTTTTGGTGGTATGTAATAGGCACATCTGGTTGTTCTTCTTGTGCTCCTTCCTTAGCCAATCGATCAGCTCTGTCGTTTCCGGGGATTCCACAGTGGGAAAAACAGCTGTGTTTCGAAAGCGAGTATGTGGGATTACGAACTACGCCCATAAACCCTTCGCCACGGAGCGGGACAATTAATAAACATGAGGGAAAAAAACAAGCGATGAATTGGAGATGTGGTTTTATGAAAAATACTTGGAAAACCAAAATGTGCAATCTGGATAATTTGAGGGAAGCTAAATCGCACAGACAATAAAGAAGCAGTTATCCTTTCTGGCGCCATTATGAGAAGACAAATACTGGAACATGTTGTGACAACCGGAAAGATTTGTCAAAATAGAGATAGAGGAAGACAGCGTGAGAAAAGTCTTGATGATCTTGTGTCACGGCACGAAAGTCAGTCAAAACACGAGTTTATCCTAGCCGTCAGAGATCAAAATTTGTGGACGGGCATGATCGCCTACGCCAGTCGGCATGGTACTGGATGATGTCAGGTTCATATCCTTTGGAGGACGTCGTAGTCAACACCAGAATTATTTGCTGTTGTGATCTCTTGGCAAGTTTACGTTCAGTAGTTTGTCATAGCTTTCTGAACGACCGGCAACCATATTATTTCGTAAACGAATAACGCATGGCGGTCTGCTGACAAATTTCCACAGCCGTCTTTTGAACGCAAGTATGCAGGATTACGAACTGCATCCGCAGCCCTTCGTCACGGAGCCGGCATTGGATGATGATGATGACGAGTTATTTAGAGCGATGATTGTTCTCTTAGTTTTTGTCTAACTGTTCTTCGTCTGTTAGCGAAGAAACTATGTGTATGAAACTACCCTTTGTTGTTTTTTGTTGTTGTTGTTTTTTTTGTTTTTTTTGGAATTGCCTATTGATAATGTGTACAATATGACATATCTGAGGAATCATCATGGAATAGAGAGAATGGTAGCACCATCATCATCATCATCAACAGATTAGTACAGACTAGTACAGAGATCGGTGGAGGTACGAGATCGGTGGTGGTACATGATCGTCTACACCAGAAGTTCCTAAACCACGGCCCGCGGGCCAATTGTGGCCCGCCGCCTGTCAGAAAGTGGCACGCAATCATACTGTTGATAAAGCTATTCGTAAAACAAAGAAAGATACTGATACGACGTGTGACTGAATATAACAATTGTGTTTTTACAAGTACACTTGAGTGTAAGGTCTATTTACATGTGTGAAGACAGTTATTCATGTACACAACAGTTAGAATTTGTATCACGTGCAAGAAGCAACCACAGTAGTTCTGATCTTAGACCATGTGCAGGAGTAATCTCGGTACCGTCTGATCTTAGACTATGTGCAAGGAGCAACCACAGTTGTAACCTCGTTATTTAATACAATATATTTTAATAATTTCAAACATGCACTCGGAGCGCTCCATGCAATTCTGCACTGAGATGTAAATTTCTGGAGCTACCTGCTTCACCTTCAGCTAATCATATGATTTCATTCTGGCGAACATTGCCTGTCGAACAATTTGAATGCTTGCGTTCATTCGCCCAGAGATACAATTGTCGTTTTGGTTCGACTTACAGATTCGACCAGTCATTTTCTGCAATGATAGTTAGAAAAACATCAAGTAACATTCCAGACTCACCGACAGTAACCTTGCTGCGCTTATGATTATGGGCACGACTATTTGTGCCCAGACATTGATAAGCTGGCATCTGAACTTAAGTAACTAGTTATGAAGAACAGTTACAATTGTAAATTAATTACATTAATAGCGATTTTAGAAACTGATTTAAAATTTATTGTTAAATGAACTTTTGATCTTAAGCCTAAAAAATGACCGCAGTGTAGTAGAGATACTGACTGCCATTAAAGTTTTCGAATTTTGTTGACGAAAATTAAGAAAGATAAGAATGATATTGCACGACTTTTATAATTGTATAACTTTGTGGTCCGCTTAACTATCGAAAATAGTAGATATGGCCCTCTGTTTGAAAAGCTTGGGAACTACTGGTCTACACCATTTGGCAAGTCACACAATGATGATGATGATGACATTGAAAGGAAAATGGCAAAAATGCAACAAGAAGATAATATCACTGGTCGTAACAGGAACATACTATGGAAGTAAAAGCGGTCAGTGGGATATTGACCCATCAGCCATCAAGTGACGCTTGGTCGAAATATATTGGACAAGACCATATACATCATAACCTAATGAGAGGTCTTTTACTTTACACACTTACTTGGCCATCATCATTTTCAAGTGCCATCTCAGAACTGAAGGTTAGTTGAAACAAGTCTCCAACATCCTTTTCCCTGCGTTCCCTTATTGAGCTCCTGCAGACTTCTTGCAGTTCGTATCTTGAGGGTGTCCCCCCACATTACATGTTGCTCTCCTCTTGCACATCTCCTCTCAACTGCTGCTGCATCACATCTAATACTAAGGATCTGTTTCTCTTTATATAGCGTAAGTACCAACTTTGCCCTACTTTGATCCCATTAAGGAATATTTTCTTGAATACCAGTATATTTCGACTACTACTTATTTTAATTCGCATATTGCTCCGATAGTCCCTTCTATTCATCTTTATACCCTTATTTAGAAAACCAATTTTACGTTGGAATCAATCTCAGCATTTTACTGGCTGTTTGTGATTTACTAGATAATGTATGTCCAGTAATTTGTTATTACTTTTAGAACGACCATTGCCTCAAATCATCGAAGTCAATGTAAAGCGAACTGCTTCCAAATGGCCCGCGATTGATCTTGAACCCGCGACTCTGTATTTTGAGGAAATGTGGAAGGGGGATCTCCTATCAAAGGATATATAATGTGCCTCCTTCACTTCGCTAGCTACGGGACACGCTAATGCAAGTTATAGAACCCTTGTTCATAGTCACGAGGAGATATGGCAAAGGTGTTTGGTGAAGCTGGGAAGCAGCCGACAGATAGTTGTTGGTTATGGCCACAAGTTTCGCAACTGTAGGCATACAATCCCTTTATAGAGACAATGATTACGGTCACCGACCAGTATGGTCACTGCCAAGAATGCAAGCAATAGCAGACTACCTATTTTTTTAACAGATCCCTGACTTTTCATGTCTATAAGCAATATATTTAAAGTGGCGACGTTAAGGGGAATTCAAGCGCTGCCTCGTCCAGTAGGGAACAGCATGTGCTACTTGCAACCCGACCGTCAGCCAGCTATTGTATGCACATCAAGAAGTAATGCTTTCCTCACAAGTACATGGACTGTCAAATACATAGGTTCTAGAAAACTATAAGAATGAAAAGAGAGTTGATGGGACAAATAGATATTAACATGAGGCAAGTTAAATATTTCGGCCACGTTAGAAGACATAACACTTATAAAAATCATACTGAAGGGTTGGTCTTAAACATCCGGTGTGCTGATGCCGAGGTTAACGGTTCAACTACTTCACCAGGCAGCTGGACTAACATGTTGACCTGTCGTCCTTGACTTGGAGACGTTAATTAAAAGTACCTCTGAAGTCGGAGTGGGTTCGCCTGATGGCGAGGGACACTGTTAATAGGGAAAGCTAACCCATACGCAAAATTCAGTCCATCACTACTATAAATAGTGTGTATGGACTACGCTTGAGTTCCGAGCGACTGAGCCCAAAAACAAAACAAACAAATACTGAAGGTAGGGTTGAAAGCAGGCCAGCATGAGGTAGACAGCGATACAAGTGGGAAGATAACATCAAGAGAAGGACGAACAACAATCTTTCATAATGCACAGGCAGGGCGAGAGACAGACATTGTTGGAGATGCATTGCAGCCAACCGTCATTGTGGAGATGGTACCTGATTGGTTGATTGACATTGACTGTATGAACACCGGCGCAAGCTGGTAAGCTGTAACATATCAAACGAGAAATGACACATATTAATGTTAATATTGTGAGTCAAGATTAAGAGCTGGAGAAATGCACTCATGCGAGTGAAGAAAAATTTATTTAGGAGGGCATAAATATGAAAGTGATGTATGTATGTACTTGGATAGGGGGAGTGAGAGAGAGAGAGAGAGAGAGAGAGAGAGAGAGAGAGAGAGAGAGAGAGAGAGAGAGAGAGAGAGAGAGAGAGAGAGAGAGAGAGAGAGAGAAGACAGCAAAAGGATATATGCCCATACCAGACCGAGTTCTGTTGATCAGACTAAGGGGATAAATAGTAGATATGATTATCATACTCGTTTATGCACCAAAGCAGACAGCACGGAGGAAGAAAGTCATAATCATCACTGCATCATCTTCAACTTTTACCATAAAGCGTCGCTGGGAGAAATAGTTGAATCTCAAGCACCCGATTGGTGAAACTGAATAGTGTCTTTTCATGTGAAGGTTCGATATCTTTGATGTCGTCATTCCATTTTCATCTCGGGCGTCCTCCTTCTCTTGTGTAAGATTTACATAAGAAAAAGTGATATCTTGTATGAACAACTTAACATGGCTACAGCACAGTGTAAACACTGTGAATCAACTCTTGTAATGGGAGATTTCAATGTAAAAGTTGGAGAAGAAAACAGGAAGGATATGGTCTTAGAGAGAAAAGTGAGTAAAGGGAAAAACTGGTTGACTGAGCCAGGTCACATTCAATGATAATCTGAAACACCACCTTTCATCAACGACCTAGACGTCTTTGGACAGAGAAAAGTCAAGGTGAATATTTTCATAATCAAACTGATCAAACTAATAAATAACAATTTTCAAACTGATTCAAACTAATAAATAAACAAATTTTTCTTTTTTATGTTGCATATCCCTTACAGGACGTTGCAGTCATCATCAGTATTTTTCAGCTGCTGTTGATGTACTAGGCAAGATTACGCTCAGTAGTTTGCCATTGCTTTCTGAGCGACCGGCTCACATAACCCCGGAAGTTACCAGCGCGGCTTGAGCCGATGCCGGTTCGGGCGCAGCTGCGTTACTCACGAGACCGGGAAACAAAATTACATACTAAAAAATCCATTTCGAAACCGCTTACTGTCGGTAAAAAACTAGACCAATAGCATATAGCAACAGTGACCATGCACCAATAATTAAAAAACAAAGAATAAAGCTGAAGAAATTAAAAAATGGCTTCAAGAAATATCAAATTAGATTTGACAATACTTCGCTCAGAAAGTCGTGGCGTGCTGATGAGCGTAATCTAGCCTAGAAATCAACATACAGCTGAACGATGCTGGTGTTGACCGCAATATCCTGAAACAGGATGGAAAAGCGAAAAAAAAAAAAAAAAAATACTTGAATCGAAATTGAGTGAAAATGCGCCATTACGATTGTGGTGGAACGCTTCAGATAACATCAGAAAGAATTTCTCATTCTACAACAAAGATGGAGTCATGGAGGAATGAGAAGACTTGTTTGGAGAATGAGTATGCATTCACTGGTTTGACTGTTCCTTCGTCTCTGCATTCATGAAGTGACTCCAGGTCTCCGCCCCAGTCACTATTCTGTCGACAAATGCAGCACCTTCTTTCCAGTACCGCAGAAGGAACGTCAAAGCTGAGCCCATTCCTTGAGTTTTATGAACGTCAGTCTGTTTTTTTGGTACCCACCTTGAACAGAATGTGTTGTAGCCTAACCTCTCGGTGACAATTTGAAACATATTAGTCCTAGAAATTTGTTGAAATTATGTAGAAAGATCTGAATTTGTGAAACGGCGATTTTCCATTACTGCTTTGTCGACATTTTTAATGCTCTCATCTGTCACACATGAATGTCACCCTTGTTGCACCCTCATCATTCACATCTTTACCCCCATCTCTGACTTTCCTTCACCAATCCCTCACAAAACTGTCACTCATAACGTTCTCACCATACTCACGACACAATCGACGATGGATCTCGGCCGCATTTTGACCGTCTGCTTGAAGGAAATGAATCACACCATGAATTTCACAGATGGCGAGAAAGTAAATAACAGTGTCCATGTTTATTCGTTCGCGATTCGTGAACCACTGAACAAATGCTAAAGTAGGTTGATGTGTAGTGAGCTAAAAGTCTACTGAATGATGGAGCAATGAACGGTGTCGCTATGGCGGCAACCGGTTCATTTTTACCAGCCAACCGGCGGTTGATTTTGGAATAGCCCTCTTAGTTATGTCGACCGAATGCACACACACATAAAATGATTTGTTTATATAGACTGGTGCAATAGTTAGTGGAGTTGGCTGGTTAGCGAACCTTGCAAAAGAGTATATCTTACCTTTTAGATCAGGTACATTGGATGCTGGGTCGTCTGATCACGCAGAAGGGCTTGCATGTTTCATGCATGGGGTTCGTGTGGAGACTAGAACTATCTCCACGAGCTATGTGTTGCAGAGATCTCCTTCCCCTCTCCAAGCCCATAAACCAGGGAACAAACAAGATGCGCTAGACTGATATTGAAGCTTCATATCTGCAAATATACATACTAAAATACGTTATTTATTATTATTTTTGAGTCTCTCTCTCTCTCTCTCTCTCTCTCTCTCTCTCTCTCTCTCTCTCTCTCTCTCTCTCTCTCTCTCTCTCTCTCTATCTCTGTGTGTGTATGTGTGTGTGTGTGTGTGTGTGTGTGTGTGTGTGTTTTAACTCACTTTGAACTCAAGGTCAACGGCGAAAAGCAACCATTTTAGTCAAATTGACCTGTGTAGAGGTCATCAGCGCACAGGATTTTAAGAACGAGCGTTTTTATCCATTCGACCACACTGATTTCCGTAACCAAGTTATGATTCAACACGGCACATACGGACTGGCTGGGACTAGACCAAAGTATGCAGCGTTCCCACTACACGGCTTGGTATTTTTTTTATTTTTGACAGTGGACCAGAAATCAATGCCCGAGTCGAGTTTAGCGGCGTAAAATTGTAATTAATATATCTATAGTATAGGCGCAGCGTAAATCTTACGTTGTTGTTGTTGACAGAACTTCATACCCAGGGGACCCTTCAAGGTATATGCTATACGCAAATAAAAACAAACCGGGCTCCCTGGCCTAGGTGTTAGCGACTTTCTTCGTAATCCCATTTATCCAAGTGAGCAAACGCAGCTGCGCGAGAATCGGTAGCGGTTCTCGCCGTGCCCGCTACTTACAGGATATGTGAGCCGGCCGCTCAGAAAGCAATGGCAAACTACTGAGCGTAATCTTGCCAAGAAATCAACAACAGTGGTAAAATGCTGGTGTTGACAGCGATGTCCTGTAATAAGATATGCGGGAAAAAAAATAAATAAACAAACAAAACCCCCCCCCCCCCCCCCAAAAAAAAAAAAAAAAACAGCAACAACAAGGAAGAAATAGTCTTTATATGAGCACACGCAAAATAAAACAGAAAACATGTGGCTTTACAAGAAGTTTTTTCAACTTCTATAAAATATTATATGCATATATCTGTCGTGAGTTATCCCTTCTTGCTTTAGTGTCTTGAGAGATATTATTTCTATAGTGTCATCCCTGGAGTGAGGGGAATCAACACCCACATTTATTTTTCCCAGTTTCAATATCACTATTCTGGAGATATCCACCAGACTCCGTCCACAACACTCCCTCAGCCCAAGGACACCTTCTTCTCACTCTTGCTCACCCCTGGATCATGCCCCCTCTCACTCCTCCCCAACACAACATACTCCACAACTCTAGCTTTACAAATAAATACAAAATAATTTATTAAGCAAAGAGTATGTGTGTGAGAAGTGTGTGTGTGTGTGTGTGTGTGTGTGTGTAATGTGTAGAATGTATGTCGATTCTCATGTGTCTGTAGATTCAGAGCAGCAGATCAGGAGCCAAGTCAGATTATCATCACAGCAAGGGTACGCCACAGCATGATAGCTTAGTACGTGTACATCTCACCTGATGATGCTTCTCTTCTTCCAGACGTTGACTTTCTCCGAGATCCCCTCGGTCGACTAGATGCATGATCCACTAAGAATTGTTATTGTATAATCCCCAATAATGGATCTGTCACTCACTATAACGACTAAGGTCCCTATAACTCAAATAAGTACGGATCACTGTACAGAGAAACTAGGTTTCAATGTCACCGTTCTCACATTTGTTCTAATCCATGTTCATAGATTGTCCCACACAAACTGTAAAGTACTTCTTCACTGCACTAAATTATTCCACGAGAACTTCATGTTCAAGATTCTTCTCTAGACTAACTTATTCCACGAGAACTTCATGTCAAAATGTCTTTCTCTAGACTCTATTGTTCAGTGATATGTGGTGAAGAAAAGAGTATCACCCACCCTGGGTAAATCCCTCTTGTAAATGAATTGTTTAATGTCTTACTCCACTGAGCCAGTTTCGTATGGACCCTCTGGATCCTAGGCCTAGCATAAACAGTGCTGATTTGTCTTTCTTCTTGGTATTTATTCCTCTTATAAAATAAAGTGAATGTTAGTTGGATGTTCTTCTTAAGGAGAGTTGACCTCCATCAAACTCAGTGTAGAGCTTCCTCATCGACGTACGGGAACCTGTCAGAGAAAGAGACCACATCTGGTGAAGGCCGCCTGATACTAATCCCTACTAGCTGAATGTAGGCCGACTGCCTTGCTCAGAGAGTTATCAGTAAACTAAACTCTGTCAAGGATCAGAGTGGCTCATCCCTTAATTATGAATCAGGTTAAGACAAGGAAAGATCAATAACGGAGTGCAGAACCCCAGTGGGCAACCCACTGAAAGATCCCACCATTGGACACTTTCCCCACCTCCCAACCAATTCCTAATCTCTCCAAATATCACCCTGCTACACTATTCACACTAGCAGAGCCAATCATCACTTCCCTACTCTAGCTAGTTTTACCAAGGCAACTGCTTATATTAATTAGGCTTAAATATTCTATCAATACTACCTCAAGCACTACCGCATCATTCCTGGATGGCTTCTACACTTTGCCATAAAGACACATGTTATCTAATTTTTTTTATTAATCTAACACTGTAGAGCTCTCCGAACTTCATCACTGAGGTAACAAACCACGTGAATCCTAGTCTCAATCCGTGGCCACACTAATGTACACAAGTCTTGTATCTGTCAAGAGCTGGGAGTGTTCTAGTCAAGTCTTTGATGTCATGCAGGTGTCTCTCAAGGGCACTAACGAAGTCCAGAATCTTATCTCCCTTGTGTTTAATCAATGCAAGAGTTATTCCCCTTGTTGCAACTTCCAAAACAAGGTAGATAGTTCCTGCATTCTCCCAACAACGGGTTTCAATAACAAGCTGCCAATTCGTCTTGATGTCGGAAACCTCTCAATGACAGACGGGACTGTTTTATCTTCCGAGCCTGGCAATTCTACTTGGATCCGACTTGTTTTTTTTCTGTATTTGTTAAAAACAATTGTGGCCTTGAAAACATGCCGTTAATCAGACTGCCTGTATTATCATCATCTGGTTAATCCACGGTGATTTTAATGACAATATCCTATTTCGAAGGATGTCACAAGTGGTTATGTACCTCAAAGGTCAGAGTGTCCGACTTCCGCGAGCATTTGTGTAGGATTTCCTGTCTCTAACACGTTCTGTCGAAGGTAACAGGCTCTAACTACCTCTGAGTAGATTTTCTATGCAACAGTTTTGCTAGGACCGCAACTTACAGCCTAAGTTTTGGCATTGTGAACTGCCGTGGGATGTTTAACGCGCACACTGGACCCCCTGTGTTTCGCCCTAATAACAGAAGTCTAGGTTCTAATAGAAGTCAAGCGATCACGAGGAAGCGTAACACTATTGGTTCTTGCAAACTTTCCCATCCCCATGCTGAGATCAAAACCAGAAACTTGTGAACCTTATGCAAACAATATAACCTCTGAGCCACTACCGCCTCCCCTTCCCCCCACCAAGTACTCATAATTACCTATAGATATTCCCTGTAATCACAGTAGTGTCACAGCTGGCAAATTCTCTTTCAGGACCACTGGTCATGGATGAAAACCTCCATCATGGACGAAACGGCTCTGTTGTCAGCTCATCGTCATAATTTGGATATAAGTAAATTCTGTGTGAGTTAGGCATTCCGATGTGGCTCGATAAGGATGCTGGTGTGGCTCTTTGGAGTTGTTGATGTGGCTTTACACCTCCCAATGAGAGTTGTTCTGGTCACAAACAGGCGGGCCTTGCACCATATCCACTCGTATGTCCTCATATTATAGAAACGTGATTTTACAAATTTAAACCCCATACTTACAAAACTGAACAGTGGCCACGTGAGCGCAGAAGAGAAATCATTGGAGGATCTGCTGTGTTTATCCTGACACTAACGTTTGAGATAAAGGGATGTATGTGAGATGATGAGCTTATGAAAATGATGTAGCTTCGTCATCTCAAGGGAGATCGCAGGTTTCTTCATTGCTAAAGTGCATGCTCTTAACTGGGCATAATATAATTTGAATATCATGCATTTGTTTAACATGTATCACATCGGGAAAGATTGAAATCACTAAAGCCAAGATCACATTTAAGCTGAGGGACATAGTTTGCAACGAAATTTAAATCAATTAAGATTGTTTAAATGCTATACAATCCTCTTGTGAAGCAGCTTACGGGATTTAAGGTTTAGCAAATACAATTGTAAACGTGTACGTGTATGTTTGATGTTTGACAAACAGACACAATGCCTTATTTTGTACATTATAGCGGTGTGCACGATTCTTATTGCGACAAATGTAAGAAAAATGCCTTGAACAGAGTAAACTACTGTTTATTGCCTTCATCAAATCTCACAAAGGCATTTGATTTGGCCAGTCGTAAGGGTATGTTCAAGGCACCAAAGAATATCGGCTGCCCTCCAACTCTCCTGTATATTGTGAAATCGATCCACACTGGCATGAATGGTATAATTATGTTATAGTTTGTGTAATTGCTCCCACACTCTTTGGAATATGCTTTTACCTTTTACCGAAATATGCCTTTCGTGATCAGGATGGTGGTATATACATTCACTCACGCTCATATGGCGGCCTTTACAATGATCAGGGATTGAAGGTCAAGACCAAAATTAGGAGGGTACTGATCAGAGAGTTGCTTTTTGCAGATGATGCTGCTATTACCACCAATTATGAGGAAGAATTACAACGTCTGCTGTGTGGATTCTCGAATACTTGTTCTGAATTTAGTGTAACAATTAGCAAAAATAAGACAGATTATGTCACAATGTGCACATGGGGTACCATCAATTTTTATTGACGACGCGGAACTGGAGATAGTAGGCCATTCTACATATCTAGGATCAGAGGTAAACGGCAAATTATTCAAAGATCAGGAATAATTAAGATCAGGATTGGTAAGGCAGCAACAGCAAGGAACAGGTTAACAAAAAGAGTCTGGGAGAACAGGAAGTTTGCTGCCAAAATAAAAGTCCTTGCGTATCAAGCCTGTGTTCTTAGTACTCTTTTTTATGACAGTGAAAACTGGTACCAAACCAAGAAAAACGTTTAAACTGCTTTCATATGCGAAGAATACTTGGTATTAAGTTCTGAAACATTGGAAAGATCAGGTTGTGTGAGGGTTTGCTCCCTGATCAGTATTCGTAGACTTAGATGAGTAGGACACATTAGGATGATGGATGACGGTAGCATGCCATAGGACAGCTTCCTTGGAGAATTACAGATGGGTAAAAAGATCTCGGGGTCAGCCTATAGGCCCTACTACTATATAAAGATATGTGTAAATGGGACATGATTGATACATGCAATGGTATTGCACCTTGAAAGTAAAGTCGCCGCTGATCGTGTTTGCATGTAGGGCGAAAGATCAGAAATGGAATAAACACTAAGGAGAAAATGGTTTGCCGATAGGTCACACTCTAAGCGTGTGAAACGTAAGATGGTGTGTGATAGTGGAAATGATCATTTGTTCACATGAATCCATTGTGGACGAACATTTACAGCGCCAGTCAATCTTATCAGTCACATTCGCTTCCGCCATGAGCTGTGCTTAGTTATTATGCTTTATTTTAAGCACAATGTAACACAATGTCAAGATGTCAAGGTGCTTGTGAAAAAAACAGTATTCAAGACACACGAATGCAAGTTGGTATCTCCGGCGTAATGGTCTTTGAAGTTAGTAATTAAAGAGGTCTACGTTGCCTCGGGGTTTATTGCACTTGCGCTTAAACTTCCGATGCGCTGACGACGAGGTAAAGGGTTCATTCCCCACACTGGTCATTTGGACTTCAACGTTTAATTTATTTGTCAGTATATTTTTCATCTTGCAAAAGGCTACCTTCCCCATAGCGATTCTTGTTCCAGTCTCTTCAAGGCACCTCCAATAAGATGTTATAACTGTTCCGCTATAGTTGTGCTGATTCACTTGTGTGAGAATATTCCCATGTTCCTGTATATTACATTGTGGTATTTATTTCTTCTTAGTGGCCAACATAATCTGCGTCTTCATATGAATTTAATTCTAACCCTAGTTGTTCATTGTGTACAACAACCGAACTAAACTTGTTGCAGATCATGTTCATTGTCTCAAATCAATACTGTATCATCTGCATATTTAATGTTATTGATGTTACGTCCCCCAATGGAGATTCATCACATATCTTATAAATTTCTATTTAAAAATATGTTCACTGTATGAGGAAAAACGATCTGGAGATATTACACATCCCTTCGCACACCTCTTTTAATAGGCTGATATTGAACTACTGTATTATCATTTTCATGGTAGCTTGTTATTTCCAATATATGTTTGTACTGGTATACTGTCTTTCCCATCAATTTGTAGTTCTGCAAGCGTTTTTATCATGTTGACATGTCTTACTTTATCGGACGCCTTTTTGTAGTCAATAAAGCAAATATGTAGGTCTTTGTTTACTTCTCTAGCAAGCTAAATTTTCTTTACCTTTGCCTTCTACGAACACACATTGTTCTTCTCCTATTTCGGGTTGTAGATTCTTCCTAACTCTTTGCATGCTGATTCTTAGTAAATTCTTTGGGATGTGGCTCGTTATACTAATTGTTTAATGTCATCATATTCCAAAGCTCTTGATTTCTTGGGGATTGCAATAAAGATAGAATTACATAATTCAGGATGTATATCTCCAGTATCGTAAATTGTGTTCAGCAGTCTGGTGACCTGGTCTTTTCCATATTCTTCTAAGACATTCATACTTTCTGTTGTGATATTGTCTGGACCCAGGGTCTTGCCAGTTTTAATATGGTTAAGAGCATTCTGAATTTCCATCTTCAAAACAGATGGTCCTTCATTATTATTCCGAATAGCATACTGTTCTTCTCTTGTATCGTTATAACGATATGTCACACAAACTTAACACACATTTAAAATATGATTTATTTCTGTTATGATTTTACCATCTTTGGTTATGAGGCAACCTATTGATGTGCGTGTTCTTTTCTTAGTGATGTCATGGATTATTTTGTGCAATAATTCTGGGTGTTGCGTTGATTTTCAATTTCCCTGCAATTTGCTCAAGCCATGCTTCTTTTGCTTCAATTCACAATTTCCTAATTTTCCTGTTAATATATTCATATTTTCATGCTTATTTGTTTATTTATTCTTATATACATGAGGTTTAAGAAGCCCTCTGTCATCTATTTCTCCCGTCCTATCATCTTCATTTTTGGGATAGTTGTTTCTGCAGCTTGGAAGACTGATTTCTTAAATATTTCACTGATATCCTGAATTAAAATTTCCAGTTCAGACAACGTATAAAATATGGTTGACTATTGCACTGTGAATAAACCTGCTCTATGGAGATCGTAAATTGTGTTCAGCAGTCTGGTGACCTGGTCTGTTCCATATTCTTCTAAGACATTCATACTTTCTGTTGTGATATTGTCTGGACCTGGGGTCTTGCCACTTTAATATGGTTAAGAGCATTCTGAACTTCCATCTTCAAAACAGATGGTCCTTCATTATTATTCCGAATAGCATACTGTTCTTCTCTTGTATCGTTATAACGATATGTCACACAATCTTAACACACATTTAAAATATGATTTATTTCTGTTATGATTTTACCATCTTTGGTTATGAGGCAACCTATTGATGTGCGTGTTCTTTTTTTAGTGATGTCATGGATTTTTGTGCAATAATTCTGGGTGTTGCGTTCATTTTCAATTACCCTGCAATTTCCTAAGACATGCTTCGTTTGCCTCTTTAGACAATTTCCTAATTTTCCTGTTAACATATTCATATTTACATGCTTATTTCTGTTTATTTATTCTTATTTCCATGAGTTTTAAGAAGCCCTCCGTCATCTATTTCTCACGTCCTATCATCTTCATTTTTGGGATAGTTGTTTCTGCAGCTTGGCAGACTGATTTCTTAAATATTTCACTTATATCCTGAATTAAAATTTCCAGTTCAGACAACGTATAAAATATGGTTGACTATTGCACTGTGAATAAACCTGCTCTATGGAGATCGTAATTGTGTTCAGCAGTCTGGTGACCTGGTCTGTTCCATATTCTTCTAAGACATTCATACTTTCTGTTGTGATATTGTCTGGACCTGGGGTCTTGCCACTTTTAATATGGTTAAGAGCATCTGAACTTCCATCTTCAAAACAGATGGTCCTTCATTATTATTCCGAATAGCATACTGTTCTTCTCTTGTATCGTTATAACGATATGTCACACAAATTAACACACATTTAAAATATGATTTATTTCTGTTATGATTTTACCATCTTGTTATGAGGCAACTATTGATGTGCGTGTTCTTTCTTAGTGATGTCATGGATTATTTGTGCAATAATTCTGGGTGCTGCGTTCATTTTCAATTACCCTGCAATTTTCCTCAAGACATGCTTCGTTTGCCTCTTTAGACAATTTCCTAATTTTCCTGTTAACATATTCATATTTGCATGCTTATTCTGTTTATTTATTCTTATTTCCATGAGTTTTAAGAAGCCCTCCGTCATCTATTTCTCACGTCCTATCATCTTCATTTTTGGGATAGTTGTTTCTGCAGCTTGGCAGACTGATTTCTTAAATATTTCACTTATATCCTGAATTAAAATTTCAGTTCTGACAACGTATAAAATATGGTTGACTATTGCACTGTGAATAAAACCTGCTCTATGGAGAAGGATTTATGAATGCAATTTGTAATCCCGCATACCTCGTTTGAAACACAGCTGTAGGCGTTCTGTAAGCAAACCTTCTTGCGTTGGATTTCATATGATAATATGGAATCTTTCGTTCAGAAATCAATGGCAAAATACTGAACGTAAACTTGTCCAGGAATCACAAAGAGCCAAAATAATGTTGGAATCGACAGCTACGTCCTGTAAAGGATATGTAATTGACTTTTTAAATGTGAATAAGTAACTTTGACTATGCCACTTTGACTATGCCACTGAGATTAAGATACTTTGAATATGATACTGTGAGTAAGAAACTTTGTCTAACTGATGGAATGCTGCGGAGCACATCAAAATGAATCTCTCATTCTACAATCAAGATAGCATCAAGGAGGAATGAGAGGGTAGAGAAATACAACTTTACGCTCAGAGTTTAAAACTCTATAACGAAAATTGCGGTAGTAGAACAAAGCGACCAAAGTCAAGGTTTCTACAATGAGCGTATAGTCGCAAATTTGACTGGATTTCTTTTCAGCAGCGGGTGTTCTCCCATCGGGTGGCTAAGCCAATACCTTAGCTTCTATAACAGAGTAGCCGTTATAGGGGTTGTATGGCATTGAGGGGCTAGCTGGTGCGCAACGTAAAGATTTATTATGGGGATCAACGCTTAAAACCCTCCACATGTTGGCTCTGAACGTCACTTAATCAGTGACCACTTCAGGTTATGCTGATATCCACATCAACCCAAAGATACTCTCTATCTGTCCATCTATTATGGGTATCACTTCCTAAAAACTTCCCATCATGGCTCTGAACGTCACTTAATCTATGACCACTCCAGGTTATGCTGGTATCCACAGCAACCCAAAAATACTATCAATGTCCATTTATTATGGGCATCACCTTCTAAAACCTCTAACTTCATGGCACTGAACGTTACTTAATCCATGGCCACTCCAGGTTAACTGTAATCCACAGCAACCCGAAGACACCACAATATATACTTCTTAAAATCTCCAACATCATGGCTCTGAAAGTAAATTCACTTATAGTGACCTCGAGATGTAATGTCAACCACACACACACACACACACACACACACACAACACGCACGCACAGCACGCACCACCGACACCACACACACACAAAATCCTAAGGACGCTATTAATACGTCCATTCAATATGGAAAACTCCAATTGACTACTCTTACAAAGTTAAATACACCCTCAGGTTGTAACTCAACGTAAATGAAAACTCTATTTTAACAACAACAACAACAAAAACACAAGGGAACATTATTTAGAACCAAATCCAAGACTGAACAACGATAACTCAATCCTAAATACCATAATAATTTTGTCACTTTTACGGACTTAAAATTACCACTCAAAACAACTGGCGAAACTAATATGCTAACATCGAATGTTTCAAAAGTGAATGGAGACCACAAATCAAGATACAACACATTTCCCCCCTAAAATTTGCCGCTTATATGGACAGCGTCTATCCCACACTTTATGTAAAACAAAATACACTGACACGTAGTCACAAAGAAAAAAACAAAATAGTGGCAACACCATAGTATTTGAAACATGAACCTAGAAACATGACAATAAAGCAAGGCATTTTCATGCAAATTAATATATACCTCCAACAGAAATCACTTACAAAAATGCCGATTCTTATCTCATTCTCTGGAAGTTCAACAATCACTTCCTCCTATTAAGCATAAACGCAACCCATCCTATTTATTTTCTCATTTGTATTCTGTCTATCTAGTTTACTCTAGACATGTACTAACAACTACCATTACTTCCACCTCAACCACTCATTCTCGCAATTCGACTCTTTCATTCACCTGACGACAATCACCCCGCAATTATTTCATCACCATCATCAACAAACAAATATTCGCATATTCAACCATCACCTTTCAAAATCTTCTCCTCATAACACACTCATGCTCAGCTGGTTGGTTACCCCGACTACTCAATTCCTCACCAATCTCCATCAACTTCTCATCTCTCATCCAACACATTGGGTCATTCATATGTCTACTCCTCATAAACCTCCTTCAATTATACACTACTGGTACCCATACTACTCACATCTCCTGGACCAAGTTCCGAACATTAACTAGAAACAAACGTATAAAAAAACAATCTAACACACTATATCCTATCGCCTCTATACCCTCTAATAACCACTATCTAATTTATTAACCGCCCATCACAACAAACCTCACTCTGATGAAACGTACTGAGTACGACTTCGCCATATTCTCTCATTCCTCCGCATCGGGCACGCTCACACCAGAATACATCCTCAGAAGATATTGGATCTGCTTCATAAAATTTAAAAAAAACGTTAATTCAATATATGTCCTCATGCCATAGAATTTTCACAATCCAATTACTCCCTTGCTTCAATTTTTCTCAACCATTCACTCCTCTTTCAAAAACTCTGAGTCAACCCGGCTCAGGCAACACATTAACTCTAGTAACAACATTCATAATAACCTTACATCTCTCCGTGTCAATTCTACACTACCTCAACCACTCCACCATACATCACTTACTGCGAGCACCCCACTCCATCCGGCCATTCCAGACAGAGGACGTCTCAAATTCACATCATCCACTCTCCAATCACCACAACCAAACACAAGGTGTCTACACTATGCGCACTATGCACGCAAGGACACTCTCTGTCCTTCTGATTCTCTATAGTGTAACCACGCAGATCACTCCGATACTCAACGCTATGTTTTCTCGGGAAAACAATTAAACATTCTTTCTACATCTTCCCTCTTGTCTCTTTTCTCACACTATTCTCACGCTATAACAGCCGCACTGCCCAATCTATCATAACTCCATAACTGATTCACGTATCCTACGCTCGCTCTTTTTATACTCAAGGATAATTTATACAACACAAGACGGCACAATATCAGTTCCAAACATCACACATCATCTGCCGTGATTCTTCCCCACGCTTTATTCATATCCACACCAAACACACCAATTGAGCTATACTAGCCCTCCATACATATACCACTTACTGTGATATCACAAACAATCTCACGTATAACCCCTGCTCTTTCTAACCGTGCACCCTGTCAAGAGGTAACGTTGGTCTTCTCCAAGATATGAGTTCAGGCTCTATAATGCAGCAACGTTCACCTCGAGATCTATGTGGCTCTGGGGTATTATGGTACGGACAGCATAAATTGAGGCATGATGGTATAGGACAGCATAAAATATCTGAACTCCAAAAAACGACTCAACGAATATGCTGGTGGAGTGAACTGCGATGTATTTTACCACAGCTGATATCGGATGACGGCTATGAGTGTGGGGCTGATTCAGACTGAGTCATTCTCGCTCACCCCTTCACTCCCGCTCTTCAATCAGGCATCATCTCCATAGACCAGTGAGAGTGTTGGGAACAGAGCCAGCCGCCTAGTATCCTAGTAAGCTAATCACTACGCTTGCTACCTTCAACTGGGAGCTCACCATAATCGAGCTCCATCGGCCATGTCGTCAGGCTGCCGTAACTGGAACCATGCTTAACCTTTAGTGACTTACGAATTTGTAACGGCTTGAATCCCGTGACTGGTAGTGAAACACATCCTATAACTTCGTAAGCTGGAACACAACTAATGCTTGAGCCGTTACGGCGTTAGGTGACGTCGTACCATGACGTCTAAATTGCGTTCAATGTTGGTGTCACTATGTTCAACATTTGTGACACTGTATCTTCTTCTTTGCTGCACTAACTCATCAATTGAATGTTGCATCACTATCATTTGCCACATGACAGCTTTGCCCCCTCTACAATGAAAATGTTCGTTAGACCCTTTTCCATGTTATCTGACATGCAGCAAATGATGTCTGCGACGTAAATGACAATCCTATTGTGATAGACACGAATTCACCGTCCTTGGAACTTAGTTTGTCAACGTGAACCAATCTAGATCGTGGGATATTGAACACCGGAACTAAAATACAAGTCCCGAACACCGCCACCTCTAATTCTAGTAAATGATCCTTGAGATGTTATCGCGTTAACAGGCCTCGACTACTTGTAAACTAAACTAAGACTCAAACACCGCCAGTTCATATATTAAGACCTGTTATCGCGTTTATATGTTGACACCTTAAAACTACTAACGGTCCTCTTTAACCCCGAAGTGCCGTCAGTTAAATAGAAAACACCAGTCCATGTTGTATACCCAACGATCACATGATCCGTAGTCGACAACTGATTGTCCTTGACGTGAATACATATATCCACACAACTCCAAGTCGACCTGGTACACCATCATTTCTTTTCGCTACATCATGTCGATAGGAAAACTATTCTCAATATAACTTTGTTATATATCTAGTAATGTGTTGTTCATTTGTTATATGTATCTATATGTCCTATAATGTGTAGTGTTTACTATATGTTTGTGTCTATTAATTTTCTTTCATTCCTTTCTCTTCCTTCATCCATCGTGAAAATGATATGTATGATGATCAATAGTTAACACAGCACATACTACTGACATTACAGAACTACAACACATCAATGTCCGGATAATTAAAACATAAATACCAACTAATTATATATAAATACAATATAACATTAAAAATTAATCATTTTCATATCTAATTTAAAATATAACTACCTAATTAATTATCACATATCTAGCTATTACTGGAAATCTATAGTCCATACACAGTCATTATACTGTATATAACTATTGTTTCGAAGAATCAATCACAATACTAACGATACTACCACTCTGGCCTGTCCAGAATGCAGCATCTTAATTGTTCCTGCTGCGTTCACATTACATCTCTTTAATCCCGTGACACTTTTTCACCTGGTCTTTCTGCAATAAATAATAATAATAATACAAGTGACTAACTTACGTCTATACTTTCTTTCAAAAAAAAATAATATATATATCTATATATATATATATATATTATATATATATATATATATATATATATACTATATATATATATATATCTTCCTCCTCCTCTACCTCCTCCCTCTCCCTCCCCCTCCCTCCTTCCTTCTCCTCCTCTTCCTTCTCCCTCTTCCTCTCCCCCTCCTCCTCCATCCTCCTCCTCCTCCTCCCTCCGCCTCCCCCTCCTCCTCCCTCTATCTACCTCCTCCCGCCTCCACCCTCTACCTCCTCCCCCCACCCTCCTCCTCTTCCTCCTCTTCCTCCTCCCTCTCCCTCCCTCCTTCTCCCCCTCCCTTCTCCCTCCTCCTCCCTCTCCTCCATCCCTTCTCCTCATCCCTCCTACTCCCTTCTCCTCCTCCCTCCTCCTCCTCCTCTCTCCACCTCCCCTCTCCTCCTTTTTCTCCCTCCTACCTCCTCCCTCTAACCTCCTCCCTCCTCCTCCCTCCTCCTCCTTCCTCCACATCCCTCTTCCTCCTCCTCCCTCCGCCTCCCTCCTCATCATTCCGCCTCCTCCTTCTTCCCTCCTCCTTCTACCCTATTCCTCCCTCCTCCTCTCTCCCTCCACCTCCTCCCTCCTCCTCCTCTCTCCTCCTCCTCCCTCCTCCTCTCCCCTCCCTCTCCCTCCTCCTCCTCCCACCTGCGTTCTCCTCCTCCCTCCTACCTCCTCTTCCTTCTCCCTCCTCATCCCCGCTCCCTCCTCCCCTCCTCCCTCTTCCTCCCTCCTCCTTCACCCTCCTCCCTCCTCCTCCTCCTCCTTCACCCCTCCTCTTCCGCCTCCCTCCTCCTCCTCCTCCTCCTTCCTCCTCCCTCCTCCTCCCTCCTCATCCCTCTTCCTCCTCCTCCTCCCTCCTCCTCCCTCCTCCTTCTCCCCTTTCCCCCTCCTTCTCTTAATCCCTCCTCCTCCCTCCTCCTCCCTCCTATTCCTCCCTACTCCTCCTCCTCCCTCCTCCTCCTCTCTCCGCCTATCATCTTCCTCCCTCCTCCTCCCTCCTCCACTCTCTTCCTCCTCCCTCCTCCTCCTCTTCCTCCTCCTCCTCCCTCCTCCTACCTCCTCGCCCTCCTCTTCCTTCCTCCTTCGTTCTCCTCCCCTCTCCTCCTTCTCCTCCTCCCCCTCCTCCCCCTCCCTCCTCCCCCTCATCCCTCCTCCTCCATCCTCCTTCTTCCTCCCTCCTCCTCCCCCTCCTCCCCCTCCTCCTTCCTCCTCCTCCCTCTCCTCGTCATCCCTCCTCCTCCATTCTCCTCCTCCCTCCTCCTCCTCCTCTACCTCCTCCCTCCTCCTCCCTTCACACTCCTCCTCCTCCCTCTTCCTCCTCATCCCTCCTCCTCCTCCTCCTCCTCCTCCTCCTCCCTCCTACTCCTCCTCCCTCTACATCCTCCCTCCTCCTCCCTTCACATTCCTCCTCCTCTCTCTTCCTCCTCCTCCCCCTCATCCTCTTCCCTCCTTCTCCTCCCTCCTCCTTCTCCCTCTTCCTCCTCCCTCTTCCTCCCTCTTCCTTCTCCCTCCGCCTCCTCCCTCCTCCCACTCTCTCCTCCTCCTCCCTCCTCCTCCCTTTCCCTCCTCCTCCCTCTCCTCCTCCTCCCTCCTCCTCCTGCGTTCTCCTCCTCCCTCCTTCTCCCTCCTCCTCCCTCTTCCTCCTCCCTCCTCCTTCTCCTCCCTCCTCCCTCCTCCTTCTCCCTCTTCCTCCTCCCTCTTCCTCCCTCTTCCTGCTCCCTCCGCCTCCTCTCTCGTCCTACTCTCTCCTCCTCCTCCCTCCTCCTCCCTCTCCCTCCTCCTCCCTCTCCTCCTCCTCCTTCCTCCTCCTCCTGCGTTCTCCTCCTCCCTCCTTCTCCCTCTTCCTCCTCCCTCCTCCTCTCCCTCCTCCTCCACCCTACTCCTCCCTCCTCTTCCTAATCCCTCCTCCTCCCTCCTATTCCTCCCTATTCCTCCTGTCTCCTGTCTCCTCCTCCCTCCTCCTCCCTCCTCTTCCCTCCTCCACCTCCCTCTTCCTCCTCCCTCCTCCATTTACCCAAAGACAGACAGACAGACAGATAGTCGGGAACGGGATCTTATATGACTACTTATATGGTTTAAATGAGATGCTCTCCACCATGGGCTGGGCCGGGTCAGACAGACAGATAGATAGACAGACAGACAGACAGACAGACAGTCGGGAACGGGAACTTATATGACTACTTATATGAATTACATGAGATGCTCCCCATCAGGGTCTGGGCGAAGCCGGGCCGGGTCAGACAGACAGACAGACAGATAGACAGACAGACAGACAGATTGTCGGTAACGGGAACGAGAACTTATATGACTACTTATATGAATTAAATGAGATGCTCCCTACCAGGGTCTGGGCGAAGCCGGGCCGGGTCAGCTAGTCTATATATATATATATATATATATATATATATATATATATATATATATATATATATATATATATATATATATATATATATATATATATATATATATATATAGAGACACACACACAACACGCACTTTGTGATATTCAAACAAATTTGATTCTTGCACTCTCTATTTCTATAATGCCCAATAGCTCTTTAGTATTTCCATCCATCAATACTGAATAATATGGACAACACAGACTGCTTATGTTATAACCTTCAACTAGTAAGGGTTGTTTATGTCTTTAACTCGTATTTCTGGAAAACCTCGTACACCTTCAACTCGTATTACTGGTATGTCTTGGATAGCTCTCATTATTATTTCGCTATAGTGAGAGAAGTAATACGTGGCAAAACACAGTCATACAAGCTCTATCTGTTCATACTTACCCAGTTCCATTCATTGTAATTTGTTGCTACTTCTTTCCAGCAAATATTTTTGTTTACTTTTCAGAGATTGTTCCCGTCAATTATAATACCCTCCAACATTTTCATAATTTCATTATGTTTCACTTTCTCAAATGCTTTCCTGCTTTAAAAATTTAGTTGCGTGTCCATCACAGGACGAAGCAGTGAACCCCAGCATTTTGGCTGTTCGTGATTCCTGGGCAAGTTTCACGTTCAATAGTCTGCCATTGCTTTCTGAATGACCGACACGTATACCTTTTTCGAAAAAAACCAGCACCGCATTTTTCCGAACCAGGGTATACGGGATTACGAATCTAGTGCGAAACACCTGCGCCACGGATACTGGTTGTCTTACTTTAGGTAATCTATTACTCAAAAGTTTGGTCTTTTTGCGTATCAATAGATCTCTGTGTTAGATTTTATAATGTATATAATGTATTATGTTTTACTATCTATTCCTCACACCCATACTGTTAGTCACTACATTTTATTAGTTCTTTTTATAATAAAAGTAAGAAGAGTTGCTAATATAGTTTATGATGAGGTTTGATTGGATGAAATGCTTTCGCATCCATTCAATTGCTACTGGTTTCTTGTATATATATATATATATATATATATATATATATATATATATATATATATATATATATATATATATATATATATATATATATGTTCAGTCAATAAGTAATGCCTCTTACTTTTTATCTCATTGGCACCTTTCCGTCTTTACAGACGATAGTTTGGTACATTGTGCTTCAAAAAGGCTTACTAACTACGATCCATGGCGGTGGCGAGTGTGGCTGATAAGGCCAATTCTTGCTGCAAATGTTTGCCCACAGTAGGTGCATGTGAAAACATGGTCATTTCCACCATTTTGCACCATCTTACGTCTCTCACGCTCTGTGTGTGCTTTATCTGCAATCATTTTCTCCTTTGTCTTTATTCCATTTCTGATAGTTGCCCTCCATGCAACACGTTCAGCGGCGACGTGCTCCCAATGTGCATTATCAATGCCTGTATCAATCATGTCCCGCTTACACACATCTTTGTATCGTAGTAGAGGCCGACCCTGAGATCTCCTACCCGTCTGTAATTCACCAAAAAAGATGTCATTTGGTATTCTACCATCATCCATCCTCCTAACGTGTCATATCCATCTAAGTCTACGAAGACTGAGCATGGAATACACCGTCACACAACCTGATCTTTCCAATACTTCAGTATTTGTGATTTTGTCTTGCCACTTAATACCAAGTATTCTTCGCAGACACCGCATGTGAAAGCTGTTTAAACGTTTCTCTTGGCGTGAGTAAGTTGTCCAGGTTTCACTGCCATAAAGAAGAGTACTAAGGACACAGGCTTGGTAGACGAGGACTTTTGTTTTGGCAGTAAGCTTCCTGTTCTCCCAGACTCTTTTTGCTAACATGTTCATTGTTGTTGCTGCCTTGCCAATCCTGATGTTGATTTCCTGATCGAGGGATAATTTGCTATTTACCTCTGATCCTAGATATGTAAAATGGTCTACTATCTCCAGTTCGGCGTCGTCAATAAAGATTGATGGTACACCATGTGCACCTTGTGACATAATCTGTGTCTTCTTTTTGTTAATTGTTAAACCAAATTCAGAACAAGCATTGGAGAATGCAGATAGTAGATGTTGTAATTCTTCCTCAGAGTGGGTCGTAATCGCAGCATCATCCGCAAAAAGCAACTCTCTGATTAGTACCCTGCTAATTTTGGTCTTGGCCTTCAATCTCTGAGCATTATAGAGGCCACCATCTGAGCGTGAGTGAATATATATACCGTCATCCTGATCACGAAAGGCATATTTCAGTAGAAGTGAAAAGTATATCCCAAAGAGGGTGGGGGCTAGTACACAACCTTGCTTAACTCCACTCTTGATTTCAAACTCTTCTGAAGTTGAGCCATCAAACTTGATTATACCCTTCATGCCTGTGTGGAACGATTCCACAATGGACAGAAGAGTTGGTGGGCAGCCAATCTTCTTTAGTGCTTTGAACAGACCCTCACGACTGACCAAATCGAATGCCTTTGTGAGGTCGATGAAGGCAATAAACAGTGGCTGATTTTGTTCCCGGCATTTTTCTTGCATCTGTCGCAATGAGAATATCATATCAATGGTAGACCGGTTCTGACGGAAGCCGCACTGTGATTCGGGGTAGACTTGATCTCCCAGGACTTGAAGTCTGCGCAGGACAATTCTGGCAAATACTTTCCCAACAATACACAGAAGTGAGATACCCCTATAGTTGTTACAGTCGCTCCGATCTCCCTTGTTCTTGTACAGCGTTATGATGTTTGAATCTTTGAAATCCTGTGGGACTTGTCCTTCTCGCCAGCATAGCTCTATTAGCTGGTGGATCTGTAGAGCGAGTGTGTCTTGCCCACTCCTGATACCTCTATTGGAATCCCATCCTTACCTGGAGCCTTGCCAGATGCAAGCTCATTTATAGCACACTTAACTTCTGTTATAGGTGGGAAGTGTGTCCAGGTGGTCAAGAGTTGGCAGGGCCTCTATGGCGTTGAGGGCATCATCCGCTAGCTTGGTCTCACTTGAGTAAAGCTCTAAATAGTGCTCGACCCATCTATCCATCTGCTGTTTCTTATCAGTGATGATTTCTCCAGTCAAGGTTTTCAGCGGTGCACTTCTTTTGATCATTGGACCACAGGCTTTCTTTATCCCTTCATACATGCTTCTGATGTTTCCCTTATCACTTGCGATTTGAATGGACTCACATAACTTGATCCAATAGTCATTCGCACACTGCCTGGCAGCCTTTTGTACATCCTTCCTCGCTTGCTTCAGCTCACTCAGAGTGTTACGCATTGGTATTTCCTTGTTTCTTAAGAGACCTATCTTCTTTTTATCAATCAAGGGCTGCAGTATCTGGCTGTTTGCCGCAAACCAGTCCTGCCTCTTATGATCCACAGTGCCGTAAACCCCTACCGCTGTTTTATAAATAGTTTCCTTAAGTTTACTCCATTTATCATTTACTATACAATTTTCTTATGTATCATTGAAAGCGTCTTCAAGTTGCTGTTGAAATTCAAAGCACTTTCCAGGATCGTGAGTGTTAATAATATAAATCCTGGGGCTAGATTTGTGTTTAGCTGTGTAGATTCTCTTTGGTCTCAGTCTAACCCTTGCAACAACCAAAGAATTATCTGTATCACAGTCAGCACTGTGGTAACTTCGAGTTAATGATGTATGGTTCAGATGTTGTCTCCGTGTGATAATGAAGTCCAGCTGATGCCAATGGCCGGATCTTGGATGATTCCATGTGACCTTATGCATCTCTTTTGTTTTAAAAAAGGAGTTTGTAATACATAGGTCATTTCTAGTGCAATGCTCCATCAGCCTTTGCCCAATATCATTCATGCGACCGATGTTGTATTTTCCAAGGCACACTGGCCATGAACTCGAGTCCTTGCCCACACGAGCATTGAAATCACCGAGCACATAAATGTAGTCGGATTTTGGAACTGCCTTGATCGCAGAGTCTAGCTGCTCATAGAACGTATCCTTTACATCATCAGAGGAAGCGAATGTCGGTGCATATTCAGTGAGAATGGTGGCAAATCCACAAAAGGTTGCCAAGCGCAGTGATAATAATCTTTCATTACCTCCAGCTGGTATATCAATCATTCCCAGTAGCGAATTCTTCACTGCAAAGCCCACACCATGTTGCCTTTTTTCTGCCTGCCCTCTTCCCTTCCAAAAAAAGGTGTAATTGTTTTCCCTGAGTGAGCCTTCCTCAGCGAGGCGAGTCTCCTGCAGGCCAGCAATATCAGTGTTAAGACGATTGAGTTCAGCATCAATCACAGCCGTTTTTCTCACATCGTCAATATTTGTCAAGTCAGTGGAAAATCCTGGACACATGGTTCTCACGTTCCAGGTTGCAAGCCGTAGCTTGAGGTTATTATTATTCTTTTTATTAGTACCTGGTGCATTGGTTTTACAGCCTGCGATTCAGATTTTGTCCTAGCCCCAAGCACCCATTGAAGCAGGCAGGCAGGCCACCTCAATTGGCTGGGGGCTGCCCAGCTTGAGGCGGGCGGTAGTTGATCAGTGACACCTGTAGGTGTCTCCCACCGTCAGAGGCAACGCGTTGCGCCCCATGTCTACGCCAACTGACAAGGACTTATAACCCGTAACAGTTGCCTCTCGCTTTGATTCCGAGACCGGTTAAGACAGGGATGGAGTTATTGCCTCTCCATAGCACAAAGCCTGGGCTAAAATATAGAAACCATGTGTTGCCCATGCAGCATGATCCCTCTCTCGGCCTGCCTAGTTCACTCCAGAGGAAAGTTAACACCTATACATCTGGAACAAGACAAGCTGCAGAAGCTGCCAGATCAGCAAAGCAATGCTCTAACTGTCCGCCTGTCGGAGCTTCGATCCTAGACCAGCTGTCAACCAAGGCTTAGGGCCTGGTCTACCCTGCCATGACTTATTTTGTCTTTGGGTTGCATTTCCTCGCACCAGGATAAGGCTAGTACCCTCCCAATTGCGCTCTTCCGCCCGAAGCCGTTGGCACAATGTGGGGTGTCAGGTTTGGTAAGCGCCGCCCAACATTCGGCGCTGACAGAAAGCAGGTAGTACCGTCTATTGTCATACGGTAGCTCAGTCATATCTGACTAAGACCTGACAGAGACTTTTTATCTATGTAAACGCTTTATCGGTGTGCAATTTATTAATTTAGCGGGATTCCTCATACACTCTACTGCATTGTGTAACACTAATAACCTGTTTCAGTCACCGGTTTCGCAACAGTAACAGTTTAGACATGGCCATCAAAGAAGTTCGGTTAAAGCAACGTAATGTCATAGAATTCCTCAATGCTGAAGGCAAAACCCCGATTCGCATCCACGAACGTTTGAGTATTGTTTATGGACATTCAACAGTGGGTGTTAGCACAGTCCGACGTTGGGACAATTCAGTCCTCACTGGCTGACGCAAAGTCGACTGACCGACCGTTAACCGCATTGACTCCAAACCGATAAAGCGTTTGCATAGATAAAAAAAAAAGAAGCATTACTCATTGACCGTTTCTCGTATATTCCAATGTGAAAATTATAGAGGAATATCACTACTGTCCATAAGCTATAAGATACTATCCGCAGTATTACTAATAGACTAAAACCATATTCAGAAGACATATTAGGTGACTACCAGGCGGGTTTTAGACAAAACAGATCAACAATAGATCAGATATTTATCTTACGACAAATAGCTGAGAAAAATTGTGAATATAAGAAAGATCTCCATAACATTTTTGTGGATTTTAAAAAGGCTTATGATAGTGTCTATAGGAATAGTCTATGGAATGCTATGCATGAATTTGGAATACCAAGGAAGTTAATCAACGTGACTAGACTAACTTCCTTGGTATTCCAAATTCATGCATAGCATTCCATGAACATGACTAGACTATGCATGGAAGATACTTATAATATAGTAACATATAAAGGCAGGAAATCAGACCCTTTCCAAATAACATCTGGCTTGAAACAGGGTGATGCACTATCGCCGCTACTCTTCAATCTGGCTCTAGAGAAAGTTGTAAGGAAGGTAAAGGAGGAATGTGATATTGGAGGAACATCCAAGCTGCTTGGTTATGCAGATGATATAAATATTATAGGGGAAAATGAACAAAAGACATTGGAAATATTGACTCACTTAAAGGAAAAAGCCCAACAGATGGGGCTGGTTATCAACCAAGATAAGACAACATATATGGTAATTTCAAGAGAAGGAAAGGCTAAAAACTCTGGCCACATACAAATAGATAATATGACTATTAAAAGAGCGGAAACATACAAATTACTGGGTACAATCTTCAACTGCTCCAACATTATAAGGGAAGAAATACAAACTAGAATCAATTCTGGAAATAAGATATACTATGCGCTACAACATCTACTAAAATCAACTGTGCTATCTCGTAACACCAACATCAAAATATACAAAACACTGATCAGACCAGTTGTGCTGTATGGCTCTGAAACCCGGAGTACAACGAAAGGAGACGAAGCCTTGTTAAAAACCATTGAGAACAAAGTTTTAAGACGCATCTTTGGACCCATTAGGAATTCACAAAGCGGAGAGTGGAAAAGAAGAAGTAACAAAGACATTTATGATCTGTTTAAGTCCCCGCTAATCACTGGTATCATGAAGGCTAATAGACTACAATGGCTGGGGCATATAGAAAGAATGGAGGATAATAGGGAAACAAAACTCGCTTACACTCAGGAAATAAAAAAACCGTAGACCCCGAGGTAGACCAAGAAGACACTGGAGATATAAAATATATACAGAACTACAAGCACTTGGAATCAACGACTGGCAAGAGAAGGTCAACTAGAGAGATTGAATGGAGACTGATTGTATCTGCAACAAAGAACCTCAATGGCTCGGAACGCTGAAGAAGAATATATATATATATATATATATATATATATATATATATATATATATATATATATATATATATATATATATATATATATATATATATATACTAGCTGACCCGGCCCGGCTTCGCCCAGGCCCTGGAGGGGATCTATCTGTCTGTCTGCTTGTTTGTCTGTCTGTCTGTCTGTCTGGCTGACCCGGCCCGGCTTCACCCAGTCCCTGGTGGGGAGCATCTAATTTAATTCATATACGTAGTCATATAAGCTCTCCCGTTCCCGACTATCTGTTTGTCTGTCTGTCTGTCCCGGCCCGGCTTCACCCAGTCCCTGGTGGGGAGCATCTAATTTAATTCATATACGTAGTCATATAAGCTCTCCCGTTCCCGACTATCTGTTTGTCTGTCTGTCCCGGCCCGGCTTCACCCAGTCCCTGGTGGGGAGCATCTAATTTAATTCATATACGTAGTCATATAAGCTCTCCCGTTCCCGACTGTCTGTCTGACCCGGCCCGGCTTCACCCAGTCCCTGGTGGGGAGCATGTCATCTAATTCATATAAGTAGTCAAATAAGCTTCCGTTCCCGACTATCTGTCTATCTATCTGACCCGGCGTGGTTTCGCCCAGCGCCTGGCGCACAGTAACTTAAAAGAATGTCCTTCCACACACCATTCAATGAAAACTGTAGAAAAAGATGGGTTACAATGTTATGCATTATGCATTATTTTTATGAAAACTTTGAAAATTCCTTAAAGATTATATCATTATTTATTATAACTCATATGCCAGAAAATAACTATAGACAAAGAGTTTAACAATAGTGCAAGTAAGTCCAACAATATGACTATAAAGTATATAGAAATGTTATTAAAAGTTATGCCCCTTGAAATAACTTTTCTAGAGTGAAGTCCCCCTGCTATATAGACATTATATAATGAAAATGGAAAAGTAAATGTTATTAAATAAGTCGAAGATTTTACATTAAGAAATTATTATAGTCGGTTGCAAATGAATGAAAGGAAGACGTGTAGAAAATTTCATCTCAATCGGATGTACCGTTATCGAACGCATCCAATACAAAAATCCCCACACACAAACAAACATACACTCTGTTTTATAGATATAGATATATATATATATATGAGTGTGTGTGTATGTGTGCCTGAATAAATTTAACATGATATATATATATATATATATATATATATATATATATATATACTGGACATGGCAGGACATTGTCATATGCCGACGATGTTTTAGTGTATCGCCAGGGTAAGGATAGAGATCAGGTTGCTGTGGAACTACAAACCGAACTCAATCGCATAAGTACTTGGTGTGTTGAGGCTGGAGCAATGGTCAACTCAACAAAATCAACAGTGACTTGGTTCTCGTTGAATAATCATATTGTCAACACTCCAACACCAACTGTAAATCTGTGTTCAGAGACGGTGGAAAGAACGCAGGCAATGAATTACCTGGGGATACGGTTTGATCGAAGCCTTGCTTATAATGAGCACATAGACCAGGTGATAACAAAGGCCAAGCGGTGGTTGGCTGTGATGCGGGTGATGGAGGCAGGAAACTGTGAGCAGCGTCATCTATGTCTTCTATACGATGGGCTGGTCATTTCTGTTTTTGAGTATGCGATGGCAATCCTGACTCTCAACCGTAAGCAGATAGAAAGGATGGAAAGGATACAGAATGAAGCTATGCGCATTATTCTTGGATGTACAAGAGATACAGCATGCAGGGCGATGCGCTACCTTCTTGATTTTCCAACCATTGAAGACAGAATACAAGTCTGCAGAGCTCGCGCCTACCTCAGAGTTAACGCAAACACACAACATCCACTGCATAGTGAAATTATGAAGGTGAAGGGCAGCAGGTTAAAAAGAGGACGGTCGTGGATGGGTCAAGCCGAAGACATTCTTCAACAGGTGTGTTCACTTGAGGACTTAGAACCTGGCGAGGAGTGGGTACAAGTGCCAACAGATTTCTGCACATCCTTTTCAGTTTGCATCCAACTAGACAGAAAATGCAGACAAGAAAACCCGGCAGCTGTGGAGGCGGAAGTACAAGCGTTGATTTTCGAGAATTCGCTAGACGGTGATGCTGTCATTTACACAGATGGGTCGGTCGTCCGACATGTGAGAAGCTCATGGGCTTTTACGGCTCAGGCCGGAGGGAGAATTGTGAAGGAGGACTCTGGTGCTTTTGCTGAGACCACAAGTAGCCTGACTATGGAAGTCATGGCAGTAAGTAAAGCAATAACATGGCTCGAGACACAGACATTCACTAGGGCATGTTTCTTAGCGACTCAATGAACATGCTCCAGAAGATAGAGATGGGGGGATCCGAAGAGAATGGTTGCTGTCTCTGGAGCGGTCTCGGCTGGCAAAGATTAGTTTCATCTTCGTGCCAGGGCATGCGGGAGTACACGGGAATGAGCGGGCTGACAAGCGCGCAGGTAACGCTACTGTGGAGGGCGGACGCGCCATGGACCAGGCTGACATTCTGAATGCTCTACGAGAAGTAAGACTTTTGCGAGAACCAAGTGATGACAGTGAATCTACAACCATGGCCAGACTGCGAGAACAGCAAATTAAAAGAGGGGTGGCCAAACAAGAACACTACGCAGGAAGCCAAAGAAGACTGATAAACCAACACAGAACTGGTGTCGTTAGCCGCTAAACGCTGCGGGATTTGCTGAGGAGGGGATCCGAGCACTTATGGACTGAATGGTTCGATGTGCAATGAGGATGATCTGTCGACTAACTAACGTAACTAACTAACTAACTAACTATATATATATATATATATATATATATATATATATATATATATATATATATATATATATATACTAGATGACCCGGCCTGGCTTCGCCCAGGTCCTGGCGGGGATCTATCTATCTATCTGTCTGTCTGTCTGTCTGTCTGTCTGTCTGTCTGTCTGTCTGTCTGTCTGACCCGGCCCGGCTTCGCCCAGCCCCTGGT
>JACEFZ010009665.1:717500-765000 GCA_014155875.1 Cepaea nemoralis | reverse complement strand
GAGCGCGTACACCAAACAAACAAACAAAAATAATCACACATTATGGTTTACATGTTGTGTCTAACATTACAGTTTTACGTTTCCGTAACAGGGATTCAACAGAGAGAGATTCTGCAAAAGAGGAGGATTAGGAATTTGAGAATAGCTTCAGATCGAAACCGGGCCTTCCAATTTAAATACGAGAATATTGCCAGTGAAGATATCAACGATGAAATACTGGACCAGAATACTCGACTCTACGATCTGGACCAGAAGGTTGTACAATTATATAGACACTATTAACTACTATTATAGTGCTATGGGGTTACCAAGGACATGCTGGTGTGTTGAGAAACGAACAGGCCGACATATAGGCTGAGTCTGAACCGCTGGGTGGGCTGTATGTGCACGGTGAGGCAGATGTGAATGGTCACTTTGAGATTATGTGTATAGTGTGGAAGAACAGATACATGGTCATAGCCCGGAGAGAATGGAGTGACATGGAGTGACCAGAGGAAGTGACCAACAGTCAGGACTCTGAGGAAAGGTCCATCGGACACGTCATCAGACTGCAACTGGTGCCATTAGTATTTGGACTCTTCGATCGCTGCTGAAGATGAGCATGGAGTGCGTCTGGGAATGTCCTGAGTTTTGTGATGTCTTTTGACCTGTTGGCCATGTGATTAAATACCTTCATGGGGGTACATTGAATAAATCTCTTCATGGTGGAACATTGAAGACATCTCTTCATGGTGGAACATTGAATAAATCCCTTCATGGTGGAACATTGAATAAATCCCTTCATGGTGGAACAGTGAATAAATCCATTCATGGTGGAACATTGAATAAATCTCTTCATGGTGGGACATTGAATAAATCTCTTCATGGTGGAACATTGAATAAATCTCTTCATTGTGGAACATTGAATAAATCCCTTCATGGTGGAACATTGAATAAATCTCTTCATGGTGGAACATTGAATAAATCTCTTCATGGTGGAACATTGAATAAATCTCTTCATGGTGGAACATTGAATAAATCTCTTCATGGTGGAACATTGAATGAATCCCTTCATGGTTGAACATTGATAAATCTGTTCATGGTGGAACATTGAATGAATCCCTTCATGGGGAACATTGAATGAATCCCTTCATGGTGGAACATTGAATGAATCTCTTCATGGTGGAACATTGAATGAATCCCTTCATGGTGAAACATTGAATACATCTCTTCATGGTGGAACATTGAATGAATCCCTTTATGGTGGAACATTGAATTAATCTCTTCATGGTGGAACATTGAATGAATCCCTTCATGGTGGAACATGTTTCTTCCAATTACCTGGGCGTTGAAAGAATACTAAGATATGTTATGGGATGTGATGGCGGCGGGTGTGATTTTAACCATGTCATAAATCAGCTGCCGAGCGGTCTAATCAATAGCACCATATACCCAATACGCGGTTGAATTGTCTGGAAGCAGTTTCCGGCGTTGGGTCTGTGATGTGGTAGCACCATCACAAGCTGTAGGCTTGACTGCACGGGTTAATAGGTGGTCAATCTTTGCCTCACTTTCGCAGACGACCAGTCCAGCCGTCGAATCCGCATTCAACTGTGTTCATGACCTTATCAGAGTAGTTTTCTATCAACTTCGCTAACGCAGCTTAGTACTAACAACCTGTATTCAAGTCTCTCTAATGCCCTCTATTTGTGGCGAATCCCTGGCGGCGCTGGTATATTGGTGAGTGCGCATTCCTGTCTAGACATTGGTCCGTGTTCAATTCCCTACTTAGACAGGCTTGTTTGTACCGAATATAGCTATATTTGAGAATAGCTTATTTTTTTCTGCTCAAATATTCCCTTCACAGCCTCGGCCGTACCACGTCGTCTGAATTCTACCTGAGATAAGCATTGAAGTCCGTTGACGGTAATTGAAAATTTCCTAGGCGTTCTGGCTGACCGCTAATCAGATAATCTCGTACGACGGTCGCTGGGCAGAAGAGGCGAGGAATGTAATTAGATAGCTGCAAGGTCAAGCACAAGGGGACACAACTATTTCCAAGAGAAACGAATCGCATCCCTTTGGTTACTTGTTTATTTTGTTTGGAAAAATGGGGACATTATTTGGGTTAGTATAATAGATTTTATTTTGCAGAGATATTTAAATACGATGTTGATTATATACAATGAGAATAATATTTTTATATTCACATTAATAATCTCCGTTATACATATTAGAAATTTAGCCGTTTATTATTTTATTACGCTTAATTTTTTAATAATAATGTATGCCTGTCTAGTATATTTTTGAACCAGATTTTCACCACTCGCTAAGAGTTGATTCATGGGTTCCCACTATGGACACCTGCCGAAGCTATCATGCTGAGCCGTGGAAAAGTTTATTCATGCATCCAACTCTGGATACTCGAGGCAACTCGAATGATGGAATAAATCATTTTTCCAATCTGTCACATTGATTTCGGTCTCCTCAGCGAAGGGCTCGATATCATCGTCCGCGGTGACTTGGGGCGGACCGGCGCGGACCGGACGTTGGCGCGTGTATGGGGCGGACCGGACGGGACGTCGGCGCGATCAGACATGTTTTTTATGAGTCTCGAACCCACTCCGCCAACGCCGCCGCACCACCGTCGCCCGCCTCCATCCGCCCCCGGGACCGGAAGTAGTCAATAGGAAGTGACAACCGGAAGTGACAATCAGACCTAACAAAATACCAGCCAAATATTCAAAAAATGAGGTTGGCTTTTATGACGAAACAAGATGGCGGAATAACCCCGTAAAGAACGATTTATCTGAGGTTGCCAACCTCATTTAGTACTTAAACTGCGCCTGACATTAGTTTGTAGCAGAAAGAGCAGGAGGTAAATTATTAGGAGAACATGACAACGAAGAAGAGGAAAGAGAAGGGGGAGAACAAGGAGGAGGAAGAGGAGGAGAAGAAAATGAAAATAAGAAGAACAACAATAATAACAGCAACAACATTATCTTCGCATATACACGTGTTGTTTACACAAAGTATCATTTATATGTGTTTTATAGGTGTTTCATTTATTGTCCAAAACTGCATTGCGTATATATGCCGTAACCTATTAAATTCTTCAAGCATATGATCACCATCTGACTTTGATGTTTGTCTAGCTCGCCACCATCCGGGGTCTCAGAGCTCAGGTTGACAGACTTCAGAATACAGTAGAAGAGGTTAGAGATGTCACAGAAAAGACGATCGCCGCAGACAGTCGCGGGGGCCTCAATGAAAGCAGTATCGCGAATGACATTCAGGAGGCATATCAAGAGGTAAGGATTGTCATTTATGTGTTCCCGGTTCGGTTGAAACACTCTGGCAGACTACTGTCCGGCCATCTACAATGTGTAACGTTGTCTACCTCTTGCTCACAACAAACGCTTTACAATCAACAAATGTGCTGATGACGAGGTAGCGGGTACAATCCCTACACCAGCCTGTTGAACTAAAAATGTTGACGTCTCGTCCTTGACTTGGAGACGTAAATTACAAGTACATCTGAAGTCGGAGTGCGTTCGTCTAAAAACGAGGGACATTAGTAATAGGGAAAACTATTCCACACCCAAAATGCAGTCCAGTGCACAGGAAATAATCCTACATATAAGGCCAACGCTTGGGTTCAAAGAGGGCGAACACACACACACACACACACACACACATGCGCGCACACACACACACACACACACACACACACACACACACACACACACACACACACAAATCAACAAAGGGAAATCGGCCCGTTTACTGTATTTGCCGAAAAATAAACGATTGCTCAAATATAATATGGCATTAGCAATTAGTACTGCCAATCCTTTTTATTGCACACTTAAACGTTTGTTTACAATTTTAAATTACCGTGGGGATAACACTTGCTGCACTTTCGAACAATACTTGTTATTATATGTTTTAAGTGTTTTTACTAAAGTATTATTCATTTATTCACTTCATATTCTATGTAAGTCTGCAGTGTGCATCTGCTGAGACGCAGCGAAATGTGCCAGACAACAAATCGTGCAGCATATTGTTTGTGGGATCTACTTTTAAACGCATGCTTTATTTTGGTGACTTTTATTAAGTAATTTGCTAGCTCTAACTAATAATGTTCTACCGGCGCTGTGGCAAAGGGGTTATGAACGCAAATCGCAATAACACAAACCGCGTTACAAACACAGCTGCAGTTGGTTTGGAAGGAAACCGCCTTGCGTTGATTTCATACAATGGTATGGGTACCGGTCGTTCAGGCAGCAATTTCAATCTACTAAACGTAAACTTGCCAAGAAATCACAGTCAAAATATGCTGAGGTTGACAGCATCGCCATGTACAGAATATGTAGCTAACTTTAACTACGTAATGTTCTAGTGATGAACTTTAACTACGTAATGTTCTAGTGATGCACGAAAGTTAAGCTAACATATGTTGCATAAACATGACGCAAGTGAGAATACACCCGAACCATTGTATTGACATCATGTCTGATTGCGTCTTATTTCTTTAATCAGTTTAGAGATTTCATTGATTTCTTGTAGGACATTCCCATTCGTTTTTCTGCCCGCCGATTGCATTCTTTGAATTTTCTCAGAAAACGAATGTCTGCTGATACTTCTCAGCTGCTCTCCTCACTGCCCATGTTTCATATACATACAACTGTATGGGTTAAATATAGCACATCAGTACACTACTGCAGCTGATAGTGTTTTATATGTGGGTATGTTTCCCGTCCTGCATAATAATCACTGTTGTGAGTTTAATTTTAATTCACTAAAGCTATGTTGCTGTAGTCATTATTTGCCCTTTGTCAGCATGACCGATATATTAGAGCCTTTGCTCTTAAACTTCCAGTTTGCTGATGCCTAGGAGCGAGTTCAATCCCTACACCTGTCAGTTGGATTAAAATATTGACTTCTCGTCCTTGACTTGGGGACGTAATATAATTAATTACATGTACCTCAGAAGTCAGAGTCGGTTCACCTGATGTCGCATCAGGTAGGTAATAGGGACAGCTAATCCACATGCCCAATCAGTCCAGTGCACTCTCCAGTAACGTGAGGTCAAAGCCAGCTGAGCTAAGAATTAATACATCCCAAATTATGTCGCCCTCATGATTTTGAATCAATTATTTTACACTTGTAGAGAAACAGAAGCTGTTGGTCAAGTTGCCAGGCCAAGTTTACTTTTGTATTTAGTTTTTCTCCTTCTTCGTTAATCTTTCGAGGGAGGTACGTCACACCAAGCTATGTGCCTCAAACGTCAGTGTGCCAGATGCATGTATGTAAGGTTTATTTTGTCTAGAAATATTCCACCCAAAGTAACAGGCTCGTTCTATCCGTGGGTTGGTTTTCTTTCCTGACAATAATTCTATAACAAGGGTGTTACAGCCTATTCTTTGTGGCTTCCAACTGCCTGGAACTTGTAATGTGCTCAAATGGCACACCGGACATCCTGTTTTGCTTTCTTTTTTTTTTTCTTTTTCTGATCACACTACCACAGAGGTGACTACACTTGTGATATCACTAGATAGATACCAGTGGTTCCTGGGAAAACTCTCAGCTCTTGTTTGGATCTGACTACCCCAGAGATGACGAGCACGTGTGATATCACTAGATAGATACCAGTGGTTCCTGGGATCACTCTCAGCCTTTGTTGGGATCACACTACCCCAGAGATGACGAGCACGTGTGATATCACTAAATACCAGTGGTTCCTGGAAACACTCTCAGCCTTTATTGGGATCACACTACCCCAGAGATGACGAGTACGTGTGATATCACTAGATACCAGAGATTCGTGGGAACACTCTCAGCCTTTGTTGGGATCTGACTACCCCAGAGATGACGAGCACGTGTGTTATCACTAGATAGATACCAGTGGTTCCTGGGAACACTCTCAGCCTTTATTGGGATCTGACTACCCTAAAGATGACGGGCACGTGTGTTATCACTAAATACCAGTGGTTACTGGGAATACTCTCAGTCCTTTATTGGGATCTGACTACCCTAGAGATGACGGGCACGTGTGATATCACTAGATACCAGGGGTTCCTGGGAACACTCTCAGCCTTTTCTGGGACCACACTGTCAGAATCTCTAATGTCTCCAACCGAGATGCAGTAACATCGTTACGCCGGCCAGGCGAATAGTCTCCAACCGGGATACAGTAACATCGTTACGCCCGCCAGGCGAGTACCAGTTACCTGCCCGCAGGTTGCTGGCTGACGTGATAGTCAGCGGTCAGGCCAGGACAAAGCAAGACGCACGCAGTCCTCGTGAAGCCAATCCACAGGGCAAGCGCTGTGCGGGGAAACCGGCAGACAGCTTGGGAACTCGGACATGACAAGACGTGTGGGTTGAGAAAGGCTTCGTGTAGTTCTGTGCCCGAAAGTCGAGTTCTTGTATATCTTGTGAGATAGACTGTGACGCTGTGGTTTTTGTCTGTAAGTGTACTGATGTATTGTATATGTATAGTAATGATCATCACATGCCAAACTAGGTCGTATTGCATGTGAATTGTAAATAAATCCATTGAACTTAGTGTCATTGTGTGTCAAGTCCAATCATTTTGTACTTGTACTTGTCTCACATATGTTAGGTCCAACGAGCCAGGGTTAAGATCCTGACATGTGTGAACGTGGAAGGCTCGTCCTCTTAGATTGTTTGAACGTGGAAGGCTCATCCTCTTAAATTGTTTGAACTTGTAAACGTGTAAAACATCGGTGAGTGTGAACTTGTCGCCATTTTGACCTTGTCGCCATCTTGTAAACATGATGTCTATGTCCTTACTGAATGTCATCGTGATGTAAGTGATGTACCATCATAGTTGTAGATTGTTGAAATATATCTAGATTGTATTTGTGAAGTTAGTTGTGGAAAGCAGAAGGTTTGGGAAAGAAAATGACTTGTGATTTGAAAAGAATTGTTGACCGACGACATTACGACCTACAATTACACTCAACGTCATACAAACCTAATCAAAACTTAGTGACAAGCATACACATCACATAAAGGTAGATTCTAACTTATTTCCTCCCAAAAGAAAGCAGGTTTTCTGTGCCATCTGAAACCGTTGCCCGTAGAGGTCATGTGTCCTTGAAGTAGCGACCCTACAGTTCTAAGTCCTGGTGTGAACCGTTCTCCACCGCATCCAGTACACTTGAGTATATTATTTGTATATACTTTCGGATGCAAATTTGGGCATAAATTGTAAGTTCAACAAGATTGTAATTTTGTCACGTTACTAACACCTTGTAACAAATTGTGTGTCTGATAACTCATTGTCATTTAAACATTCCATCATGTCTTCGTTAAACGACTTCATCGAGATGGGTGTAAAGCTAAAGTTAACTGGTGACGAGTTAACAAAGTGGAGCGAAAAAAAAATATTCTGAACACCTTCTAGAAAAAGCTAGCGAACGCGAGAAAAGAGCGGCTGAAAGAGCATTAAAGCAGGCAGAGGCAGAAACAGCATTAAAACAGGCAGAAATCTCAGCTCAAAGTAAACGAGAGGAGCTCGAATTACAACTCAAAATTAAACAGCTTGAAGCCGATACTGCCATAAACAAAGAGTCTAAGAAATCTGAAAGACTGGAAAAAGAAAACCAGTACAAAAAGTATCAAGGTATTGTGAGAAACTATACCTCGGGTGACTGCATTGCAGCCTTCACCCAGAATTTTGAAACCTTAATGGACCACTATCAGGTCCCAGTGTCTGAATGGAACATTATTTATATGAGGAGTTTGTCAGGGGAACCTCTGAAAATTATAGAGACTATCCCCAAAGACCTCAGAAAAGATTACCACTATCTAAAGTTAAAAATTATGGCACATTTTATGCTAGATGAGGCAGGGTACAGAGAACAGTTCAGCAAATTGAGTCCGAAACCTACTCAAACGTTCTCTGATTATGTCTCCGTAGTCCGAGACGTATTTACAAAATGGCTTTCAGCAGCCAAAGTAAATAAAGACTTTCATAAGTTAGAAGACCTCATCATCAGGGATAAAATCATCACATCCCTTCCATCATCATTTTCAAAATTTTTGCTAGAGAATGAATGTACGAGTGTAGAACAGATTGAGAGACGTGGTTCGGCTTACTATTCAGCCAATAAACATTGTTTTGCTAGTGAGGCTACTGATACAAACTTCGTAGCAGCTGCTAACTATGAAAAACCTCGATCAGAACCCTACAATAGGCAAAGAACATATAAGCCTACTTCTGAGAAATACAATCATTGTAGATTTTGTAACATTTCACACCATCAAGGTGAAATGTGTGACAAGAATCCGGCATATCTTACATACTTACAGAACTTCATAAATAGTCAGGATAAGGAACGTAAAACCTTTAAAAATGCACGAAAATGCTTCCTCTGTAAAGCGTACGGCCACTGGCGTAATGCGTGTAAAGGAAGGCAAATGACCAAGAAAGCAAATGCCGCCTTATTTGACAGTTCATCATCAGATGAAGAACATTCAGAAAATCACCCTGTGAACTCAGCACAGGCTTTTGACATGTTTAATTCACATAAATGTACTATTTGTAATACCTTTTATGAAGATGGCATTTTAACATGCGGCCACTCCATTCCTATTGCCAATGAGGAAGCTAATTTGGTAATAGATTCCAAAGGCAGAATAAACATCCACCAGGGATATGTGAATGGCAAGCCTGCTACAGTCCTTCGTGACACCGGAAGTTCTCTTATAGGGTTAAAGAGAAAGTTCATAATGCCTACAGACTATACAGGCAGGCACGTAACATGCAGAACATTCTCTGGAAATATCGAAAAGTACCCATTAGCATGGGCATATATTCAGACACCATTCCTCACTGGGAAAGTAAAATGCGCTGCATTAACTAACCCTGTGTGTGATATTATCATTGGGAACTTACCAGAGGTGAACGATATGCCTCATGATATTACATGATAACATAACATCATCACCATCACATGTCATCATTGAAAGTATGGTATCACCGGATGAATGTATGGTAGCTAATGGAGCACTAACATTTCATGAAATCATTGACCAAAATGTTTCATCACCATCTGATATCATTGAATGTGTGAACGCAGTAACCAGATCTACTGCTAGAGTGCAAGATGAAATTAATCAAACTGAGGCTATAGAAATGCTTAGCCCAGTGGTACTGCCTCCTAAAACCATGAAGGAGAATTTTGTAACAGCCCAAAAGGCTGATCCTTCATTATCTAAATATTTTAATCTGATCGGCCAAAAGCCAAAGGTAACTAATAATGCAAGATGGCATTTTGCTCTGAAAAATTACATCCTCACCAGGTACTATACCAGAGGTAACAGCACCACAGAGCAAACTGTTTTGCCAATTGAATACCGTAAGCAAGCCTTACATCTTGCCCATGATATACCTCTTGCAGGGCATATGGCATACTCCAAGACCAGATCAAGATTACTAACACAGTTTTATGGGCCAAGATTCTGCAATGACATTAAGCAATATTGTAGAAGTTGTGATATCTGCCAAAAACTAGTGAAAAAAGGTAAACACCCACAGGCCAAATTACAAATTACCGACTTAGCCAGTCGACCTTTTGAGAAAATATCTGTCGACATAGTGGGCCCTCTGAATCAAGTAACATCCAGAGGGAATAGATTTATCGTTACCATCATCGATTTATGTAGCCGCTGGCCTGAAGCGGTTCCTTTAAAGAACATAACTGCCAACGATATCATGGAAGTTTTCTTCCATATATTTTCACGAATAGGATTTCCAGACACTATCCTATCAGATCGAGGAAGCCAATTCATTGCATCATCTACTCAAGCTTTCACCAAAATGTTAGGGGTGAAACAATGTTTCAATTCACCATACCATCCTCACTCAACGGGAATCATAGAAAAGTTTAACGGTGATTTGAAGCATATGCTTGCTAAAGTCACGCAAGAATATCCCAAAAACTGGGACGTATATTTGCCTGCTATACTCTTTGCTTATCGCGAGGTCCCACATTCTAGTACTGGATTCTCTCCTTTTGAACTTATCTATGGTGCCAAACCACGTGGCCCATTGAGTATCTACCATTCAATGTTAACTGAAGCCACCCCTTTACTTAAACCCATATCATCATACGTATATGTAACATCATTGCGTGAAAGAATCATCAAATCTTGTACTATTGCAAAAGAAGCACTAAAACTATCTGGTGCTACATATAGACAATATGCAGACAAAGGTAACAGGACAATAACGTTGACACCTGGACAGGACGTACTTCTCCTCCTACCTAGTGACCGACATTTATTGATTGACTCTTGGCAAGGACCATTTAAAGTAATAAGACAGATTTCAACGGTAGACTATGAGATTCAAATAAAAGACAAACATAAAATATTCCACATCAATATGCTAAGACCATACTACAACAGAGACAACGAACAAGACGATACAACAGCCTGTACAGTTATAATAGACCATGAAGATGACGAAGATAGTGAAGGAAATTCCAACACCTGCATTAGACACAACAAACTGCTTGAAAGAAATCAAAATAAACCCAAATTTAACTCAAGCAGAAACAGACAGCTGCAAACATCTCATACAACAATACAACACCATCTTCTCCAACAACCCAGGACAAACAGAATTAGTACAACATCACATTACGCTCACTTCAAACACACCAATAAAATGCAGACCTTACACCATTCCATTGCATTACAAAGAAAACTTACATCAAGAGATCATTAGCTTAGAGAAAAACAACATCATTAGACGATCCCAATCACATTTTTCGTCTCCAATGGTCATGGTACGCAAAAAGGACAACACGATAAGACTCTGTGTAGATTATCGAAAATTAAATAAAATAACACTTTTAGATCTGGAACCAATGACCAACTGCGAAGATCTACTGACAGAACTGACAGACTCTAGGTACTTTACGAAGTTGGATATGACTAAAGGTTATTGGCAGATAACGGTACACGAGCAGAGCAGACATCTAACAGCCTTTGCCACACCTTGGGAACTGTACGAATGGTAGTCAATGCCCCAGCGACATTCGTACGCATGACACGACTCTTACTTGTTGACATAACAAACATTATCTGTTACATGGACGACATTTGTGTTCACACAAAGACGATGACAGACCACATAAAGACATTACAGCAGACATTTGAACGGATCAGACAGCACGGACTGACTGTGAAGCCTACAAAAGTTGACATAGCCTATCAAGAAATCTCCTTTTTAGGGTATAAAATATCTAATGGTTTTGTCACGACAGACGATAACATCGTGTCTAAAATACTGAAACTCTCACTTCCGACTACCAAGAAACAAGTCAGAAGTGTGTTAGGACTATTAAATTATTATAGGCATTTCATACCAGATTTTGCTGAACTGACAGAAAAATTTACTAACCTACTAACGAAAAACCAGCCTGAAAAGATTGTTAACAATGAATGCCTAAAATTTGCATTCCAGAAAGTGTTATCGTATTTTTCTGAGAATAGTTTAAAGAATCCCATTCTCAAATTGCCTAATTTACATATTCCTTTCAGATTACGCACAGACGCGAGCTCCGTGGCGATTGGGGCAGTTCTGTTACAGGAACATGACAACATTCTACACCCTGTATATTACGTCTCTAGAAAATTGAAATCAAGAGAACGCGCTTGGTCGACACCACAATTAGAAGCCCTTGCTCTAGTGGTGGGTATAACTAAATTGTCCAGATTCCTCCTGGGACGGCATTTTATTGTAGAGTCCGACAATAGTCCATTAAAATGTATTACTTCAGGAGTGCCGACAAACCAGATGATAACGCGATGGTCACTTTTGCTGCAAGATTACAGCTTTGAAGTGTGACATATCGCTGGCAGAACCAACACGATTGCTGATCTTTTGTCCCGTTGTCCGAACGACCCAGTAAGCACTAATGTCTGAGTGCAGTGTGTTAGGAAACACTCAGACCAACACAGCCATCAGTGAAGTTTTTTTTTCAGGAAAGCTGTGTACATCTAATATACGATGTGATAGGGTTCATTCCCACTTGCAAATATTTTTTCTTATTTTAGTATTAGTGTAGTAATCGTCTTGAATAATTGCGTAGTGTGTGTTAGAAAGCGAACAATATTAATTGTATATATTATGAAATAAGAACAGTGCCACATGCGCATAACTTACCTCAAGCGAACTATTCAAGTTATCAGTGGTATCTGCGAGTGGAACATATCCAGTGATATTTTAATCCGTGAACGAAAGAGTGAACTGAACTGTGACATTTACACCACTGCAGGCAATTGCAATCCAGAAGTTTTCCAGCGAAACAACGAACACATTAACTATCAGAACAATTTCACATTCCGAATTGCTACGAACGAAAGAGTGAACTGAACTGTGACATTTACACCACTGCAGTCAATCGCAATCCAGAAGTTTTCCAGCGAAACAACGAACACATTAACTATCAGAACAATTTCACATTCCGAATTGCTACACCAGAGCGGAACAAGTGTGTGATAGAATTTTTAACGACATCAGCTGTTCGTGTGTACTTCCGGATAGTTTGTAAATTTAGACCAAAAGTAGCAGACGATAAACAAAAACCTTAAAAATTTATGACGCTTCTAAAATAATTATGAAACACCAATTTCGAATACACGAATTGTGTATTAGTATTTTTCGACTAGTGTAATCTTAGAATCATATCTTGAGTAACTTATTCACACTATCGACATTTTTTCGCTAATATGGAAAAGCATCAAGCTATGATGCTGAGAAATAGAATAATAATTGTAATAGATTAGATTTGAGATCTTTTGAAATTATGTCCCTTTCATTTAATTGTTGTTACAGTATTACACTAAGGGCGGTAAACTGAAATGTATTCGAATATGTGTTGTACAAAAATAGCCATTGTGTTGCCAGATTGTCAACACTCCAAGAGGTCATCAGCTGGGCATGGTATAGGTTTACCGACGTTGTAGACCAGCGGAAGAGCTCCCGGCCAAATGAGGTCGGAGCTCGAGCGTTGAATGCGGCTTATAAAAAGACGTATTACAGTCTTACCTGATGTTTTTTTGTGTGCAAAAAGCATATTATTTCGTTTTTTTAAGAGGTTGCGAGGTAGTTGCATTGGATGCTGGTGCTACCGATCTGACTGGGTCAATATTGCAACTCAGGTGATCATCCATCGAGAGGATGAAACTTGGAAAGTGGTAAAGATTGAACACCACATGACTTAACATACAACTTGCATTTCTTATGTATTTCTATGCCAATGTACATGACAACAGAAAGGTCGATTCTGACATGGTTAAAAGATTAACCCTTTATCTATGTAGAGTATGCATGAAATATAAAATCTTTCATGAATAAGCCCCGGGGGAGCGTGTCAGAATCTCTAATGTCTCCAACATCGTTACGCCCGCCAGGCGAATAGTCTCCAACCGGGATACAGTAACATCGTTACGCCCGCCAGGCGAGTACCAGTTACCTGCCCGCAGGTTGCTGGCTGACGTGATAGTCAGCGGTCAGGCCAGGACAAAGCAAGACGCACGCAGTCCTCGTGAAGCCAATCCACAGGGCAAGCGCTGTGCGGGGAAACCGGCAGACAGCTTGGGAACTCGGACATGACAAGACGTGTGGGTTGAGAAAGGCTTCGTGTAGTTCTGTGCCCGAAAGTCGAGTTCTTGTATATCTTGTGAGATAGACTGTGACGCTGTGGTTTTTGTCTGTAAGTGTACTGATGTATTGTATATGTATAGTAATGATCATCACATGCCAAACTAGATCGTATTGCATGTGAATTGTAAATAAATCCATTGAACTTAGTGTCATTGTGTGTCAAGTCCAATCATTTTGTACTTGTACTTGTCTCACATATGTTAGGTCCAACGAGCCAGGTGTAAGATCCTGACACACACTATCCCAGAGATGACGAGCACGTGTGATTCACTAGATACCAGAGGTTCCTGGGAACACTCTCAGCCTGTGTTGATATAGAAGCCAGTTCCTCCCGAGCCTAAGGCTCCCCTCACACTCCCTTATGTTTAACGCATCTGCAATAGCCAGTGATGAGTCCCAATACTAATGATACTAGTAGGAGTCTGAATATATGTTCGTCTGGCCTTTTCTCTGAGTTTTGAGTGTCGGCCAGATCCTCTGGTCACTCCCTGCAGCACCATTCTGCCCAAGCTGTGATAATCTACCCGTTCTTCTGCACTATTCACATGATTCCATAGAGCCCCGACCACGTCTGCCTTATCATGTACCAATACCCCATCTAGGGTTACAGACCCAGCCAATGTTCCCCCTTCTCGCTTTCCAACACACCATCATGTCCTTGGGGTGGGGGGAGGGGGGAATCCAACAGATGCTTTCAATTTTTAATTGTTTAATCGAACGAGAATCCTACTAACGGCACTTTTCTTAAAATGTCCACTAAATATCTTCTCTGGTTCTATGAGAGAACATATTGCTACATATACTTGTTTAAATCTCGATCAACCATGTAGCGACTTGAGTCGTATTGCGTTTATGATGCTAGCCGCTTATTTTTATAGACCAATCTTAATTTACAAAGTTCGGCGGGATGTAGATTCGAACATATGAAAACCGGGTCAGCAGACAAATATGCTAGCCACACGACCGCGGCTCCACTTACCAGATGATAGATTGGTTTAAAGGGAGAGAAGATTGGCACCTCCAAGAAGGTATAAAATTACCCGGAGATTCGACTGCGGTTTGCATACTAATTGTTGATGATAATTACCGAGTTAAGGATAACTTGATTTGATTATTTGATTGTTTCGGGATTTGAAATTTAAATATTGAGCACAACCTACTACTGGCAACGCTGATCGTATTCTGGTATGAACCTAAGGCTTATCCACGTCAATATGGAAGCACTATACTCGAGTTTCGCTCTTGTTTGAGCTCGTCAGTAGTGCATATCCCTGACCGGATCCGGAAACAAGCCCCGGATCACTGGCGTGTGAAGCGGGTGTGTAACCACGCGGCACACGCTGGACACGCCAAATTATCATAACAGAATATTACAACGTTACCCATCGTAGGCTATGCTCAAGATTGCCCAATCGCCGTGACTGACGTCCGTCAATCGATGTGGACCAGAACGGTCAGGACTTCTCACTGGCAAGGAACACCAGGCCTCCTAAAATCCAGTGAGCAATAATCAAATTGATTATTTGGTTGTTTCGGGATTTGAAATTTAAATATTGAGCACAACCCACTACTGGCAACGCTGATCGTATTCTGGTATGAACCTAAGGCCTATCCACGTCAATATGGAAGCACTATACTCGAGTTTCGCTCTCGTTTGAGCTCGTCAGTAGTGCATATCCCTGACCGGATCCGGAAACAAGCCCCGGATCACTGGCGTGTGATAACTTGATTTATTTGTGAGTCATTTTATTAAGTGGATGTAAAACCGTATCTTTTAAACAGGCTCTTACGATCAGCGCGGGTCTGAATGAAGTGGCAGAGAAGGTGTATGAAAACACGCGTCAGATTTCAGCTCAGAAGTTGGACGTTGATCAGACGATTGCAAGACTTGACTACACCACACGTATGATTCTGTTTGTGCACATGCCGTCATTAATATAATTAGGATGCATCATTTTATCCAGTTCATTTGACTGTATAGCAATTTGCCGTCTTGACAGACAATAGTTCAAAACACGTACGATTATGTGTGGGCACATGACGTTATTAATATAAATAATAGTAATAATATATGTTTGCATATCCTTTGCAGGACATCGCTGTCAACATCAGCATCTTTCAGCTGATTGTTGATTTCTTGGCAAGATTAAGCTCAGTAGTTTGCCATTGCTTTCTGAGCGGCCAGCTCACATACCCGTAAGTTACCGACGCGATTCGAATTCATTGCTGTTCTCACCGTCGTCACGTTACTTACGAGAGTATACGAGATTACGGAGAAAAGTCACATAACATCTAGGCCAGGAAGCCAGCATTAATATAAATAAGATCCAGTTCATTTAACTGCTTGGCACTTTGCCGTCTTGATAGACAATAGTTTATAAAATGGAGATGTTCCTCTCTATAGCAAAAATATAGACTGAATTGTAAAACGATATATTGCCCATGCAGCATGATCCCTCTAATCGGCCTGCCTATTTTCCTTCAAAGGAAAGATAAGTTAAATACGTCTGGAACAGTGTAAGTTGCAGAAGCTACCGAGATAGCAAAGCAAACTGTCCGTCTGTTAGAGCTTCGATCCTAGACCAGTTACAGACTGAGGATTTTGGTAGGATCTGCCCGGCTAAGACTTTCAGTATTTAGGTTGCATTTCGTCGCAAAAGGATAAGATTCTCCCAGTTGTAATACTCCGCCAGAAGCCGTTGGCACAATTTGGGGAGTGGGGTTTGGAGGGCGCCGTCCAACATTCGATGCTAATCGTCAACTATTATACAGTTTAAAAAGTTAGTTGCATATGCTTTACAGGACGTCTGTAGTCAACACCAGTATATTTTGCTATTGTTGATGTCGTGGCAAGTTTACGTTCAGTAGTTTGCCATTGATTTCTAAACGACCGACACTATTACCATTGCGTTAAACATCAGTGCAACGCGGTCTGCTGCCTAATCAGTGCGCAGCTGTGTTTCTAACGCGGGTATATGGGATAACGAACAGCTGCCCGTCACTCACTTCGCTACGGAGTGGCGGCCTATTATACAGTAGCTCGGTCATATCTAACTAACACCTGACTATACAATTCATTTGACAGCAGACAATACTCATCCCTCTTACTCACCAAAAGTCACCTCATAGGGTCCGCTAACGAAGTTGATATCGAACTGCAATGGTATAGTCATGAGTACGGTCGAACTCGAGTTCGACGTCTGGACTCATCGCTTGTCAAAGTGAGGCATACATTGGCCACCTGTTCCTGCTTGCTCTCAGGCCTACAGCATTTGTTGGCGCCATCCCATCACAGTCGGATAGTAGAAAACTGCCTCGGGATAAATGTGTAATTATATGTAGCATGTATGCTGCACGATTTGGACTTATGTGTGTTAATAACATTGCATTCATGTCACACGCACGTAATCAGGTGCAGGATACAACTAAACACTCTTGATGTGAGGTCACAACAGTGAGGACTAAACATACATAAGGAAAGACACATGATAATTAAAATGAACTTGATTTCTTCATTTATGAAATATTATTTCAAGAGGCAGATGAGTACACATATTTAGGTAACAACACACACAACACTGACAGAGTGACAGACAGGCAAGGCACAGAGACAGACAGAGAGACAGACTGACAGACAGACAGGCATAGGAGACAGACATAAAGACAGAGAGACAGATTGCCATACTGACTGACATACAGACAGGCAGACACATAGACAGACAAAGAGACAGACTTACAGACAGACTAACAGACATTCAGATAACTTAAGTGCATGTATCTCTCAACATTTCCAGTTGTGGCTACCGAAGTCTCTCTGAACGTGGATGCAGAAGGTCTAGCAACCGCAAACGTGACCCATCCTGGATTCCCGGATTTCTATCATGGATTTCTGACTGGCTTTGAGCACCGCATCAGGTACGCTATTATTGTCTCCTAGTCGTGTACAGGTGTGTTTGTTGTCACATGCGTAGATGCATGTGTGTGTAGAATTGTGTACGTAAATACTGGTATGTGTTCGCTTGAAGTATGAAAAGTAATATAAAATAACAGAGATGGTGAAAGAAAAAAGAAAGAAGAAAGAAAGATTTAAAGAAAGAAAGATTTAAAGAAAGAAAGATTTAAAGAAAGAAAGAAAGAAAGAAAGAAAGAAAGATCATTTTATAAAAAATAAAAACGAAAATGATGAAGGAGAAGTATAAATAATCGTTTCTGTCGGCCAGATTTCCTTCCTCGGTTCTGTAATAAACACACATGATTTGTTTTCCTGTCATAGAAGTATAAACAAGAAGTTGAGACTAGACGGACGCACTTAGACAACATAACCATTGGAAGCTATAGGTACTAACAGAGATTCGAACCTGTCACATCAAAATGACGACAGCGTATTGCTGCAGGAACAAGTGTAATCAAGTCACCACCAAGTAGACACCCCTAGAAAAGATGTCTCCATTAGCCAGGTCTATGATCCACAGTAAACCCATTACTATCCTCAGTTCTGTGAAGTCAAGGCAGAAATGTAGGACATGGTTTAGGTGTATGAATGCTCTACACTTGATAGAGGCTCAGTCAGTGAGAGCCATTCGGTAGAGGTGAGCTCTAGAGTCCACAATGCCCTCTTCTGTGTCTGAAGATTGTGGTCTGTGAATTTCTGCCAACATTCATCTTTGCTGTCGTGTTCTGGTCTCTTGGTTGTTGTTGTTTTTCTTTCCTATAAATTGTCATTATTGATTGTTATATTAGTGTTCTTGTCTCCCTTAAGCTCTGAGATGGAAAGGGTCGATTGAAGTTTCCTCCAGCCATCGCCAGCTCGTCTGCCTGTTCATTTCCAGAGATACCACAGTGGGGTGTTATCCACTCCAAGACTCGTTCTGTTGTTGGAGACATAGTTCTAAGGGTGTTTTTTGTTGTTGTCCAGTGGTGTAAGTAATCACCAGTAAGGGTGATGTTGTCCAGTTGGGAGCATGGGATGGCTTGGAGGACTGACTTTGAGTCTGTGAAAACAATGATTTTCTGCGTTAATTCTAAGCGACTATTTAGCAATAAGGCAGTGTCCAACACTATATACAACTAAAAGAAAGAGAACCTTTCTTTTTTGTTTGATCATATACAGAGAAGAGAGGCATCGGAAAATAGTATGACGACTTCAAAGATCAGTTGGAGAATAAACAGAAGCAGACTGATGGAAATGATGCTGAAAAGAGTAAGACAGTGGCATAGAGGAATATAATTAACGGAATAGATCGGGCGATATTCTTGTTCTAATCTCTGCAAGACATCGTTCACCAGATGTTCCATCCTAAGTGGGTGGTTAGCTATCTGACTCAAATCTTAGGAGTAGAATTATGGATCAGGTTCGATCCCTGTTTACAGCTGGGGATTGTTCCATGAACCATTGCTATTTAATATCACACATCATAATGATATCTTGGGTAGTGAGATTGGACAGCTTGCCTTCTCGGATAATAGTGGAAAACAGGAAGTTACTGTGAAAGTTGTGTATATGAAACATCTCATGATAGTTGCCCATTGCAAATAGTGGGCTGTAAGGTTGCTATGCTGGCAGAAACAGATACCATAAGCCAACACGTATCCATGGGTCCGTTACTTTGTATGGAATCGTCTAGAAAGTCGGACACACTGATTTTCATCATTCTTGTGGGTTGGGGTTAGCGGTTTTTCTATACCACACTGTGATGTGAACAGTAAAAATGTATAATCAGGATATCGAATCTCTGGTATCTCATGACTACCGATATTTAGGGCATCACATTGCTCTTTGATTATATCATCTCTGACATTTCTCATTATAGTTTCGGCGTACATATTAAACAAATAGGGGGACAGCACACAGTCCTTACGGACTCCTTGCTTGATGTCAAACCAATCTGACGTCTCGCCATCTATTATAACCACAGTTTGTTGGTCTAGATAGAACATTTTTATGCGTTGCACTACATGTAATGGAAAGCCCATTTTTCTCATGAGTTAGCAAATGTTTCTGATGTTAACACAGTCAAATGCTTTTGAATAATCCACAAAACATGAGAATATGTTTACATTAAATTCCATACACGTCTCTTTTATTAAACACATGTTGAGAATGTGACCTCTTGTTCCTCTTCCCTGTTTAAATCCAGCTTGAGCCACGTTAATCTTTTCTTCCATTTCCTTACGAAGTCTTCCCATTATGATATTAGAGTTTTACTTGCATGGCTGATCATGATCAAGATATTATACTTGCATTACTGAATATATACATATATTCACGTAGATGTTTCATTTAGTTGTATCAGTGTATGTTTGTTGTTTGTGTGCTGGCGACGCTTTTAGCCGCAACGTCCATTTTGACACTTGTGGGTGTGCTCTAGTAAAGCGGACCGATTCTTCTTACAGTGACAGTAAACCAGTCTTCAACATTGGGACCATCGCGACTACAAGACTGCTTGCCGGTTCTGTGGTCATGAGTTCGACTCGGCATCGGAAAGGGGGCGGGGAAGGGGTTAAAATAGACCTGAGCTGCCAGGTCGACCCATCCTAAAATGTGTACCAGGAAATGTCTCTGGAAATAAAGGCAGCCGGTATGATATTTGCCACATCACCCACCGAGTGTCGATTGGTTTATAAACATATGGGACCCGCACCATATACCCAAGGCCAAGGTCATATACTAAGGCGTGTAACACAGCGTGTGACTGTACTACTACACTTCAAGACAAGCCAGCAAGTCGGTGTAACGTTGGTGTAACACAGCGTGTGACTGTACTACTACACTTCAAGACAAGCCAGCAAGTCGGTGTAACGTTGGTGTAACACAGCGTGTGACTGTACTACTACACTTCAAGACAAGCCAGCAAGTCGGTGTAACGTTGGTGTAACACGCGTGTGACTATACTACTACACTTCAAGACAAGCCAGCAAGTCGGTGTAACGTTGGTGTAACACAGCGTGTGACTATACTACTACACTTCAAGACAAGCCAGCAAGTCGGTGTAACGTTGGTGTAACACAGCGTGTGACTATACTACTACACTTCAAGACAAGCCAGCAAGTCGGTGTAACGTTGGTGTAACACAGCGTGTGACTATACTACTACACTTCAAGACAAGCCAGCAAGTCGGTGTAACGTTGGTGTAACACAGCGTGTGACTATACTACTACACTTCAAGACAAGCCAGCTAGTTGATGTAACGTTGGTGTAACACAGCGTGTGACTGTACTACTACACTTCAAGACAAGCCAGCAAGTCGGTGTAACGTTGGTGTAACACAGCGTGTGACTATACTACTACACTTCAAGACAAGCCAGCAAGTCGGTGTAACGTTGGTGTAACACAGCGTGTGACTGTACTACTACACTTCAAGACAAGCCAGCAAGTCGGTGTAACGTTGGTGTAACACAGAGTGTGACTGTACTACTACACTTCAAGACAAGCCAGCAAGTCGGTGTAACGTTGGTGTAACACAGCGTGTGACTGTACTACTACACTTCAAGACAAGCCAGCAAGTCGGTGTAACGTTGGTGTAACACAGCGTGTGACTATACTACTACACTTCAAGACAAGCCAGCAAGTCGGTGTAACACAGCGTGTGACTATACTACCACACTTCAAGACAAGCCAGCTAGTTGATGTAACGTTGGTGTAACACAGCGTGTGACTGTACTACTACACTTCAAGACAAGCCAGCAAGTCGGTGTAACGTTGGTGTAACACAGCGTGTGACCATACTACTACACTTCAAGACAAGCCAGCAAGTCGGTGTAACGTTGGTGTAACACAGCGTGTGACTGTACTACTACACTTCAAGACAAGCCAGCTAGTTGATGTAACGTTGGTGTACCACAGCGTGTGACTGTACTACTACACTTCAAGACAAGCCAGCAAGTTGGTGTAACGTTGGTGTAACACAGCGTGTGACTATACTACTACATTTCAAGACAAGCCAGCTAGTTGAAGTAACGTTGGTGTAACACAGCGTGTGTCTATACTACTACACTTCAATACAAGCCAGCACGTTGGTGTAACCTTTTGTACTTTACACTGACAATCGTATGAGTGGGATCGGAAAAGGGTTCAAGTCCTGTGCTCGTCGTTTGCTACGAAAGAGAAACACAAGTCGATCCTTCCTCTGTGCAGGCAGGTCTACAAATATCGTGAAATGTCCTAACGCTTCTTATAACCACAGCCTTTTCTCTCTACGGGGCTTGTTTTACTTTCTCTTTCATTGATACGACAACAGTGATAACGGTTTCTCCATACATTAAAGTCAGCCGAATGGCCTTTAGATGATGTCTCAATCAAACCCTGCATTTTGGGGCTTTTTGACTAGGCAAGTTTACGTTCAGTAGTTTCCTACTGCTTTCTGAACAACCGACGCTCATACTATTATTAAAAATCAACCCAAGACTGAAGTCAATGAAACGAGGGTACCAACAAAACACATATGGTTTAAAAGACAAAAATGGGAATATGATAAATACCAATGAGGAAATGTGCAACACATGGAAGAATACTTTGTTGAATTACTAAATTGTGAAGCTCCAAGTAACACTTTCCCACAGGAAGAGGTTCTAACGTGTGAACCACAAATTGAAGAACCTACATTTGAAGAACTCCTATATGTAATTACACGACTTAAAAACAATAAGGCAGCTGGGACTGATGGAATTGCTGCTGAATTTATAAAGGCAGGTGGCCATGCATTACATCTAAAACTATACGAACTAATAATAAACATCTGGAGGTCAGAAGAATTACCCCATGACTGGAAAGAGTCATTATTGATACCTATCTTTAAGAAAGGAGACAAGTTCCAATGTGGACATTATAGAGGAATATCACTACTGTCCACAAGCTATAAGATACTATCCGCAGTATTACTAAATAGACTAAAACCATATTCAGAAGACATATTAGGTGACTACCAGGCGGATTTTAGACAAAACAGATCAACAATAGATCAGATATTTATCTTACGACAAATAGCCGAGAAAAATTGGGAATATAAAAGAGATCTCCATAACATTTTTGTGGATTTTAAAAAGGCTTATGATAGTGTCCATAGGAATAGTCTATGGAATGCTATGCAGGAATTTGGAATACCAAGGAAGTTAATCAACATGACCAGACTATGCATGGAAGATACTTATAATATAGTAACATATAAAGGCAGGAAATCAGACCCTTTCCAAATAACATCTGGCTTGAAACAGGGTGATGCACTATCGCCGCTACTCTTCAATCTGGCTCTAGAGAAAGTTGTAAGGAAGGTAAAGGAGGAATGTGATATTGGAGGAACATCCAAGCCGCTTGGTTATGTTATTATATTATAGGGCAAAGTGAACAAAAGACATTGGAAATATTGACTCACTTAAAGGAAAAAGCCCAACAGATGGGGCTGGTTATCAACCAAGATAAGACAGAATATATGGTAATTTCAAGAGACGGAATGGCTAAAAACTCTGGCCACATACAAATAGATAATATGTCCATTAAAAGAACGGAAACATACAAATACCTGGGTATAATCTTCAACTGCTCCAACCTCATAAGGGAAGAAATACAAACTAGAATCAACTCTGGAAATAAGATATACTATGCACTACAACATCTACTAAAATTAAATGCGCCATCTCGTAACACCAAAATCACAATATACAAAACACTGATCAGACCAGTTGTGCTGTATGGCTCTGAAAGCTGGAGTACAACGAAAGGAGACGAAGCCTTGTTACAAACCTTTGAGAACAAAATTTTAAGACGCATCTTTGGACCCATTAGGGATACAAAAAGTGGAGAGTGGAAAAGAAGAAGTAACAAAGACATTTATGATCTGTTTAAGTCCCCGCTAATCACTGGTATCATGAAGGCTAATAGACTACAATGGCTGGGGCATATAGAAAGAATGGAAGATAATAGGGAAACAAAACTTGCTTACACTCAGGAAATAAATGACCGTAGACCCCGAGGTAGACCAAGAAGACGGTGGAGAGATAATACATATACAGACCTACAAGCACTTGGAATCAACGACTGGCAAGAGAAGGTCCACCAGAGAGACGAATGGAGACGGATTGTATCTGCAGCAAAGAACCTCAATGGCTCGGAACGCTGAAGAAGAAGAAGAAGAAGAACCCAAGACTGGTGATAAAACCAGGTGTAATGAAGTCGATCGTCTTATATTATAAAACGTTTTTATACCAACAGCATTAATAATTATGGGAATATATTTATTCGAAATGGCCTGCAGCTCCAGACATTAACTACCTGTGATATATTATTGTGTTATAGTTGCAGGGACGCTGCGTTAACGCAGTGGCTAGCACACTTACTGGCATACCACGTAATCATGTATTGCAATCCCGTTGGGAACTGTTTCTGTGTGAATGTCTGTATGTGTGTGTTCTGAGCTACCAAGTCTACCCAGCTTAAATGTGTAGCAGTAAATTTCTCAGGAAGCAAAGTCGGTCGGCGTATTATCCAATACATTATCAATCGAGTGCCGGCCAGTCTAACAATATCGTGCTCGCACCATATATCTTAAACACAAAATGACGTGAAAGAGGACCTTTATTTCTTATTAAATAATCTATTGCATGTGTGTTTCAGAAACAATGGTACATCAGAACAGCAGGATGGCATTGACAAGGAGGTTCTGTTTTCTAACCCTGGTGGTAATGTTATACAGCTCCTCCTAACCGACAACACCCCATCACATCAAGATACTGTGCTAGTTTTAGCATTTACCTCAGGCCTTCTGGAGGCCTGAAGACAGGCGGAACATTCAGACGTGTTAGACTGATAGCCAATTGGCATAGAATGAAAATAAATTTATGAACACATATATTGGAGTCTTGTTTCTAGTTAACCTAATAACTCATTTTGTAACACCTGTTCATACGTTCATTCATTCATTCAGTATCATGTCCCTTGCAGAACCTCGCTCCCATAACAATCGTCCGGAAAACTTCTCGGTCATAAACAAGATGTCCCGCGTCCGATACAACCATCTGGAGATCATCCGCCATATCCTGCACCCATCTTTTCTTTGGCTTTTCTCTTCCTCTCTTCCCGGGCATATACCTCTCCATGATTGTTCTTTCCAAACTTGCATCACGTTTCAAGAGACCATAATATTTCAATTTTCTTTTTTTTTATCGTCTTTAGTAGCCAGCCTTCTTCAATATTCTGATCTTGTCGCATGGGTTCAAAATATTCTTAGAACCCGTCCATAACATGTAAGTTCACATGTATTTATGCACTGTTCATCTTTACGGTTATGGTTAGCAAGTTTTTCAGAAGGTAGTTAACCGCTGCTTTCCTTCTGGTCAATGACTGTACTTGTCGGTGGCCATAGCCACTGTCTGAGATCATCTGCCTATCGCCGCAGAATGCAAATTATAACCAACAACAATCTGTCGGCTGCACTCACACTCCATCCACTACCTGATCTAATGGCTTCATGTAACCATTATTGGGGAAGGGGGTGGGTGGGGCTAAACGGGTACTCCACCTCGCCCAAGGGTGTCCATTAGACTAACGGAAGAAAGAAGGCGTCTTACATCTCCTTTGATAAAGGATACACCTACCCCGATAACCTTGTAACATATGTTATGATTGTAAATTCGGTCTTGTTTACTGTGTCAAATGAATTGTTGTCATTGCTGTAGAGTTACTTATTGTTCTTCGCTTTTTTCATCGCCGTATTTGAGAGGCTTAACCCGTCCAAACTTAAACTTGCTGTGCTAAATCATTTTCTACTTTGTCTTTATTCCATTTCTGATATTTGTCCCCCATGCAAAACGTTCGGTGGCGACATACTCCCAATGTGCATTATCGATGTCAACCATGACCCGCTTACATACATTTTTGTATCGTAGTTGAGGCCGACCCCAAGATCTCTTACCCATCTGTAATTCACCAGAAAAAAACCATGTCCTTTTGTATTCTACCATCATGCATCCTCCAAACGTTTCCATCCATCAAAGTCTACGAGGACTGGGCTTGGAACAACCCGTCACTCAACCTGATCTTCCCAATTGTTTCAATATTTGTCATTTTGTCTTCCCTCTCAATACCAAGTATTTTTCGCAGACACCGCATATGCAAGCTGTTTAAACATTTCCCTTGGTGTGAGTAAGTTGACCAGGTTTCCTTGCCATTAGGAAGAGCACTAATGACACATGCTTGGTAGACAAGGATTTTCTCCCAGACTCTTTTTGTTGACCTGTTCATTCTTGTTGCTGCCTTAACAATCCTGATGTTGATTTTCTGGTTTAGGAGTAATTTGTTATTTACCACTGATTCTAAATATGTAAAATGGTTTACTATCTCCAGTTCGGCGTCGTCAATAACGAGTGGTTGCTCGGTTAGAGGAGATTATCTCTCTCTCCGAACTTTATCTGACAGCTCACGGGGAAGTGAGTACCTGTGGGGTGGTAAAGATAATAAATTAGAATAAGGACAAGTTCGCTAGGGGTATTCCTTATGAATGTGAACTCAATCCCAAACACGCCCTCTATAGGAAATAATACATTGGCTCGAGAAACCCCCAAGCATTGAACAAGGCAGAAAGGGGTGCAAGTTCAACACTAATCCATCCATCCATCATGTGCCATGCCGGTAAGCGTGGGCGGTCATGTTCTGCCATCTCACTCGATCACCAGAGTCGTGGATCAGCTCCGTGTTTCTGTCTCGACCATGCCACAAGGCCAAGCCATCCATGTACTTGCTTCTAGGTCTTCCCCTTGGTCTGTTCCCCTCGATCTTACCAGTTGTCACCAAATTCTCCAATCCATTTCTTCTCATAACATGCCCAAAAATGTTTGACTGTCCACGTCTAATTTCTCTAATCAGTTTACGATCTTCATTTGTTTCTTGAAGGACTTGTTCATTAGTCTTTCTGGCTGTCCATCGTATTCTTTGCATTTTCCTCAGAAACCACATCTCTACAGCCATCAGATGTTTTTCAGCCTGGCTGCTCATTGTCCACGCTTCACATCCATACAAAAGTACAGGTTCAATGTAGCATCTCAACACTCTTTTTCTCGTTTCAATTGACATCCTTTTATTGGTCAATATGTTTTTCATCTTGCTAAAGGCTACTTTTGCCATGCCTATTCTTGTTCTAATCTCTTCAAGGCATCTCCCATCAGATGTTATTACTGTTCCGAGATAATTGTACCTGCTCACTTGTTGAACACTAATATACAGAAGAAATGTTTCCCAAAGAAGGCTGGGAGATCCGGGAAGTTCTACCACAGACACCCGAGTAACTAATCACTCTACCCAGAAGGTGTGTCTATGTGTAAGAGCCCCGCCCCACATGTAATCTCCCACATATATATATCAACAATGACAAGTATCCACTGTCATGCACATCCACAGTATTACATAACAGATGGGGCACAACCACTGTTAGACGCAACAACTGTATTACATAACAGAGGGAAACAACCACTATTAGACAAAAAAAACACCACAATGAATCACTGTATCACATAACAGATGGGGTACAACCACTGTTACACACCAACAGTAACTATAACTGGACTATAAACATCAAATTTGGAACAATATGTTTACAATGAATTAACTGCAAGGCTTGGTTAATCAAAGAAACAAACCACTGTATTGTGAAAACATTTGGGTCCTGGACAAACCCTGTTGGCTAAACCATGGTGGCATATACATGAAAGAAATTATCATATTCAGGCAATGCACACAAGTTATACAACCAGAACAGACTTCCCCCAAAAATCCCCCCAAAAAGGTTCACAACAAATACGTGTGTCACACACACAAAAAAGCAAAGAATCCATACAAAGACATAGATAAAGGAAATCTATCTAATCTGTCTCTAGAACTATCCTATGTGTCTGTTGATGACTCCTTCTCCTGCATTATCCACTAGAAAAAGTCTGGCCTTAGTCCCACTCGCTATAATCCAGGAAAACAGCTGCTTCATATATATATATATATATATATATATATATATATATATATATATATATATATATATATATATATATATATATATATATATATATATATATCACAGAATTGTACTCTTGATGTTCAACCAAGTTTGGTTAACGCTTTCCTCCAAAGGGTTTTACGGTGTTTCAAGTTTACATTTTATTTCATCTGTAAATTTCTCTTTGACTGTAATTTCTTGTAGTTTTTCTCCGATATATGTTAGGTGTAATCTTTGTAATTTAGTATAGAAAACTCTCTTAAGTTTTATTTTAAATTTTGCTTCAACGAGGAAGTGGTCGCTGTTGCACTCAGCTCCTCTATGACTTCTAACTTGTTGTACGTTTGATGCATTTCTGTTGTTAATTAAAATGTGATCTATTTGATCGTGGGCACTCTTATCACATTATTTTCAAGTTTGTTTGTGTATATTCTTTCTTTGTAGTCTGGTACTGCAAATCTGCAGTCCTTTGGCTTCTGCCAGGTTTATGACTCTCCATCCATTATCATTTGAAGTTGTATGTAGGCTTTCCATACCGGCCACTTTTTTATGAGTTTGCTCTCTATCTATTTTTGCATTAAATCTCCCCGCACAATAAGGATGTCCTGTTTGGGGGTTTCTTCTATGACATCTTCCAAATCTAAATATTGAGAACAACCCACTACTGGCAACGCCGATCGCATTCTGGTATGAACCTAAGGCCAATCCACGTCAATATGGAAGCACTATACTCGAGTTTCGCCCTCATTTGAGCTCATCAGTAGTGCATATCCCTGACCGGATCCGGAAACAGTCCCGGATCACACATGCGTGATCCGGGACTGTTTCCGGATCCGGTCAGGGATATGCACTACTGATGAGCTCAAATGAGGGTGAAACTCGAGTATAGTGCTTCCATATTGACGTGGATTGGCCTTAGGTTCATACCAGAATGCGATCGGCGTTGCCAGTAGTGGGTTGTGCTCAATATTTAAATTTCAAATCCCGAAACAACCACATAATCAATCTTCCAAATCATTATAAAAGTACTCACACACACACACACATAAATGTATAATACACACACACACACACTATATATATATATATATATATATATATATATATAATATATATATATATATATATATATATATATATATATATATATATATATATATATATATATATATATATATATATATTAGAAAGAAAGAATATTAATCAGATTAAAATACAGTTCTACAGGTACCGAAGAAAATTAATAAATAATATTAAGATATCCCAAGATTTATAAGGTCGTAACCTGCCACATTTTCGATAGTATCAACATGTGTGCTAGAGGTCATCACCAATATCGTGAGTGCCACACTTATTCCAATATATTTATACTAATCGTGAAGTGGAGGAAATAGTATTCTACTTTAGGAATCCTTTCAGTAAGGAGGAACACTGCCATACCACTGACAATGTACTGCTAGCTATCGGTACTCTTTCTGCTCAATTTGTACAAATCGATGCGGCAATGTCAGTACTAGTGCATTAGAAAGATGTATAACTCTTGTGGTGTGACACTGTGACTCGACAGTGGCAACAGAACATAGAGTTAGTGGTGGTATGACACTGTGAATCAACAAAAAATGACAGTAACGACTGAACCTGGAGTTGGTGGAATGCAATGCAACATATGAGACGGGTAGACACAGCTGCGGACGAGACAGGTGGATAGTCCAGTCACGATCATTCATATGGGGTTGATGTTGTATTTTGATTGCAGGTTGTTAAGTACCCAAACGCTTATCAAAGCTACACCTGTATTCTACAACAACGTACCAACTACCAACGACCTAAGCACAAACTATACTTTCATCGTGGCTTACTTGTCACATCAGGATGGCGCATACAAAAAGACATTAACATTAAGTGCAGACCAGCAGCAGTGTTTAAATGACCTCACCTTCTGAACAAGCATAATTAATATAGGGCGAACAGTGAGAGATAATATTATAAACATAATAGCAAAGCCCAACCACCTTAGCCAGCGTAGAGAGACGTGAGAGTTTTGTCGTCACCCGAGAAGAGAGAGAGAGAGAGAGAGAGAGAGAGAGAGAGAGGAGAGAGAGAGTGAGAGAGAGAGAGAGAGAGAGAGAGAGAGAGAGAGAGAGAGAGAGAGAGAGAGAGAGAGAGAGAGAGAGAGAGAGAGAGAGAGAGAGATATTGAATTTAATTTAATTGAACATTATTTTAAAAGGTTTCCAAATCGGGCAAGTAGGCCCGTCTTAGAGTCGGCCCTTCCAATCGCTCATCTTTCGTTCATCAACAGTGCATGATACATTCACATAGGAAATAAACATTGTCAAATGAATGTTGTAAGTATAAATAATGCATATTATAATGTTATGTGACATATCCCCCTCCCACGCACACATCCCGCATCAACCCACACTACATCCCAGCATCAACCCACATACATCCCGCATCAACCCACACACATATCACCCACCCATACCCACACATCCCCCAACCACCACACATTTGCCACCCACTCACACATCCCCCACCAACATAGATATCTCGCACCCACCTACACACAAATTCCTCACCCACATCCCCACCGAATACATCTGCCCAATCCACTCACACATACCCCATCCCACACACACTCACCCATACACACATGCTCCACCCACCCACCTACACCCCCCCCCAACAACACACACATCCTCACACCAACCCACACACATTTCACTCCTACTCACACATCACCAACCCATACCCACACATCTCCCCATCCAGACACACATCCCCTATCACACATTTCCCCACCCACCCACACATTTCACACCTACCCACTCACCGCACCAACCACACAAACATTTCCACACCACACATATGCCCAACCCACACACCACATTTCCCCACCGAGACACACATCCCTCACGCAAACACATCCCCACACCCACTACACACGCCCCAACACGCCCACACACACACACATCCCGCACATAACAACACCCACACATGTCACTATCCACAAAAACCCACACAAAAACACCAACCCAAACACACATCCCCTCCCACACATCCCTCAACCACCAACATATCCCCCACTAGCAAACTCCCCAACCAAAAACTCATCCCTCCACCCACACACACACTCTCCACCTACCCACTCATCTCCGCAACCACCCACACATCATCCACCAACCCAACACCCACTCACACACCCCCACCACACACACATCTTTCACCCGCACACATCTCTCCACCTATACACTCATATCCCAGCACACACACATCCCACACTCACACACACTTCTCCCATACTCCCATGCACTTTTCCACCAACACACACATCCCCCGCCCCACACACCGCCACAATCCATACATACACCACCCATCCAAAAATTCCCCACCAACACACACTTCGACCCACGTACACATCCCCCACCAACATATACACATCAACCACTCACACACACCTACCCCATTAATATACACATCAGCCACACCCATCCCCTAACCCATACACACTTCCCCCCACACATCCTACATACATCCTCAGACACTCCATCCACATACCCACACCCACACAGTGGAGAACACTCATAGTATAAAGTAATAAACCATTTTTTTTTTGTGTGGTAGATTTAAACTTCTACCAGAAGACTCTATTCTGCTAATAATTAAGGCTAGAATAGTGAGTGAGGGTGACATAGCGAAAGTGTGTACTAATTATTTGTCTTCCTTTCTCCGTGTTGTGAGAGAGTGTAAGACTTGGGGCTCTTTTACTTCACAGGTTTAGTTTAGCAGGATACTCAAGTCTGCAGCTTATAGTCTAGTTGCTGTTGCTTGCCAAACATTCCTTCGCCTGGTCACTGTTCAGAAGTCTAGATCATCACTGGGACCTGTACTCTCATAACACCTAGATTTACGGGCCATTTCGATCTCTTCTTCGGCAGTTAATAGTCTTTCATGCAGAAAGTCTACTTGTCACTACTGGTGTGTGAGAATTCTATCAATAGCAAGCCACCACACTACAACGGTACGAATAAGAAACTGTGACTATGACACTGACAATAAGAAGATTTGACAATATAGCTGAGAATAAGAAAGATGGACAATGGCACTGTGATTAAGAAACAGTGACCATGGCACACACACACACTCACGCACACACACACACACACACACACTTTGACCCACATACAGATGCACCAGCCACATATACACATCCCCAAATCACACACACCTCCCCCATTAATATACACATCAACCACACCCATCCCTAACCCATACACACTTCCCCCACACATCCTGCACACATCCTCAGACACCCATCCACATACCCACACCCACACACATTCCACCCACCAATACCCAACCACTCATACTCCACATTCCTCATCCACACACACACACACACACACACACACACACACACACACACACACACACACACACACACACACACACACACATCCCCAACCGACGCTCACACATCCCCACCCAGACACATATTCCCCACCCACACACAAGTCCCCAACCACACACATCTCCCAACCCACACACACATCCCCCACAGACATACCCCCACACACAAGCCCATCCCCCAACCCAAACACAATCTCCACATCTGGACACATACATAATGCCTCACATAATCACTAAAGCTAATGTGAACGACCTCCCACAATTTACACACACATATACACTGGCGATTATCGTGCGCATTCTCACAAAAGTGTAAACAATGGAGAAAATATTATGCACATACATCGTTCAACGTAAAAGAAATAGTGATGTGATTCAATAAGTTGATTCCTAAAATTGACATAAACATGATGGAATAAGCAGTGAACAAATTTTTGAGAGAGAGAGAGAGAGAGAGAGAGAGAGAGAGAGAGAGAGAGAGAGAGAGAGAGAGAGAGAGAGAGAGAGAGAGATCAGAGACCTGATTTTGAATACCACGATTGCCAGCTTGCGAGGACCTTTAACTGAAGATAAGTAGCAGAAATCCAGTCTGTGTCACCCATACCCTACCAAATGAAATCAGGCCAAAGGTCTATGGCACCCGTCAGTGATTAATAAGCAACGAGCAAAATCAGCTCATTAATTCGGAATTCTAATACGTTAATAGACAGTAGAAATATAGATAGGCAGTAACATCATAGTGACATATGAAAACCCACGAATTAACTGTTGGTGTTTCTCCAGTGGAGAACACTCGAGTATAAAGTAATAAACCATTTTTTTTTTTTTGGGTGTAGATTTAAACTTCTACCAGAAGACTGTTCTGCTAATAATTAAGGCTAGAATAGTGAATGAGGGTGACATAGCGAAAGTGTGTACTAATTATTTGTTTTCCTTTCTCCGTGTTGTGAGAGAGTGTAAGACTTGGGGCTCTTTTACTTCACAGGTGTAGTTTAGCAGGATACTTAAGTCTGCAGCTTATAGTCTAGATGCTGTTGCTTGCCTAACATTCCTTCGCCTGGTCACTGTTCAGAAGTCTAGATCATCACTGGGACCTGTACTCTCATAACACCTAGATTTACGAGCCATTTAGATCTCTTCTTCGGCAGTTAATAGTCTTTCATGCAGAAAGTCTACTTGTCACTACTGGTGTGAGAGAATTCTTTCAATAGCAAGCCACCACACTACAACGCTACGAAAAAGAAACTGTGACTATGACATTGAAAATTTGAAGACTTGACAATAAAGTTGAGAATAAGAAAGATTGACAATGGCACTGTGATTAGGAAACCGTGACCATGGCACATTGACTATGAAACTGTGAATAGGAATCTTTGACTATGACTGAGTAAGAAACCTTGACTATGACACTGCGAATAAGAAACTTTGACTATGCTACTTTGACAATCACACTGTGATTAAGAAACTTTGACTATGACACTGTGAATAAGAAATGTTGAGTCTGGTACTTTGATTATCCACGTCGATTGACGGACGTCAGTCGCGGCGATTGGGCAATCTTGAGCATAGCCTACGATGGGTGACGTTGAAGTGTTCTGTTGTGATAATTTGGCTATGTCCAGTGTGTGCCGCGTGGTTACACACCCGCTTCACACGCGTGATCCGGAGGCTTGTTTCCGGATCCGATCAGGGATATGCACTACTGACGAACTCAAACGAGAGCGAAACTCGAGTCTAGTGCTTCCATATTGACGTGGATAGGCCTTAGGTTCACACCAGAATACGATCAGCGTTGCCAGTGGTGGGTTGTGCTCAATATTTAAATAATAATAATAATAATAATAATAATAATAATAATAATAATAATAATAATAATAATAATAATAATAATAATAGGGGTCGCGTTGGTGTAATCATTAATAGGTTATACTGACAATGTCGTAAGGGCATCTGGGGGAAGGTTCAATGACAGCAGTCGGCGTTCGCTATGGATGGGACAGATTGACCACCAATTCCACCTTGTACCTAGGCCTAACAAATGTGATAGTCTAGGAACTTCACAAACCCACAGCAGGTTCCTGCTGGGACATTTTAAAGCAATAATCATAATCATAATACAGTCGAAAGGGTCGACTTCGTTGCACGGGATTTATCTCACCTGTCTCATTCTCTCTCTCTCTCTCTCTCTCTCTCTCTCTCTCTCTCTCTCTCTCTCTCTCTCTCTCTCTCTGTCTCTCTCTCTCTCTCTCTCTCTCTGCAGAATGGTGTTGCCGAGAGCATCGTACTAAGCACGAACTCCGTAGCTTCAGTGATGATCCCCAGGACACCCTGAAGCAGAATCCGGCACTCGTGGTCTGAACGACGCAGTCCTGGGAACGAACTCACGATCTTCAGAACACGAAGCAGATGGCTTAACCACGGAGACTTCAAATATAATAATAATGTCTTCTTAAAATAATGCTAATAATAATAACAACAGTGACGTCTCTTTCGGAAAACAATTGCAAACTGCTAAACGTAAATTTGCCTAGTAAATCACAGACAGCTAGTAGGGACTGGCTGTGACTGCAACGTCCTGTTAAGGACATGTCATGATTAATACACAACAGTATTTCGTCAGAGGTTTGGATCAAAAAGATTGAAGGAACGCCATCTCGGTGTCCGTTGGAAACAGAGATAGATGTTTCTATAAGCTTTTTTAACTCAAACTATGAAAACTTTGATTATCACACTGTGAATAAGAAACTTTGTTTATGGCACTGCGAATAAGAAAATTTGACTAAAACACTTTGACTATCACACTGTACATAAGCAACTGTGACTGTAACACTGTGAATAAGAAACTTTGACTCTGACATTGTGAATAAGAAGCGTTGACCATGTCACTGTGAATAAGAAGATGTGACTATGACGCTGAGAATAAGAAACTTTGACAATGACACTATGATTAAGAAAGAGTGACTATGACAATTTGACTATGACCCCGTGTATAAGAAACTCTGACTATGATATGTTTGATTTTGATACTGTGAATATGTCACTTTCACTATGAAATGTTGAACATGACACAGTGAAGATGACACCGTGAATATGACACTTTGAATATGAGTAAGAGAAATACAAATTTTAAAAGACAAGAAGATAGATTTCATTGCACAAATCATGAACTCTATAGCTTCAGCGACGTCCACGGGAGTATCCAAGAAAATTGCACTTGAGAACCGAACGACTTAGGACATAATCGACCCGACAATGTTTGGATCGCGAGGCAGGGAGCTTAAACACTACGCCACGGGGATTCCTTGACTACGAAACTTTGACTATGATACGTTGAATCTGACACTGTGAATATGACACTTTGACTATAACCATGTCAATGACACTTTAAGTACGACACTTTTCTATCCCACTATGACAGAAAACGCGAGCAAAAGCTGAACATGACCTTACTTCACCTCCAAGTGGTAGTCCTGGAAACATGATGATCACTGCGGTCTTGGGGAAAGGGTAGTGATCGAAGCTTGTAAACCACACCAAATCTAAGTAATACCATTAAGGAGTCCGGTGTTTTGGCTGCAGGAAGTCAACATTATAGCTTGTTTGTGGACGCACAGATTACAGCCATTTCTGGACCTAAGATGACCATTACTGCCAACGTAATTTCTGCACCTATGATGACCATTACAGCTAACGCCATTTCTGGACGTAAGGTGGCCATCACAGCTAACGCCATTTATGGATCTAAGATGAAATACGAAAAAGCGTTTCCTGCATCAATAGATTGTATGGTAGCCGAGGTAGCGCGAGGTGGCTAACACGGTTGCTTATCGGCCGAGTGATCATGTGTTCGAATAGCAATTTTGACAGGGATGTTTTTATTTTATTAATGTACCTTGGTCGACCCAGCCTAAACTTAGTACTGGAAAATATTCTAGAAAATAAAGGCAGCATAGGTAACATTGATCCCACAACCCATCAATTGCTGATTGGTCTATACAATATGGGGTTAGCACCATGTTCCCAGTAAGTCTCTGGGTGTGGAGATAACGTGTCCTTAACTTTCAATTCCATTTGCTTTCTTCAAAATTTCGTGCAGATATAGATCAATCTGAAATTGTTCATTGCTCTGTACTGAATGTGGCAAATGAATATTAATATTACGAATCGTGTTAATGGTTTAGTTAATTATAACATATTATTCATAAGATAGATAGAACAGGTGAAAAAAAAAAACTAAAACATGAACATCCTTGATCTCATCTCATCACATCTTGTTCTTCGTGTATCTTACGTGTCGTATGGGCTTCAGGTGTCGAGATTCCTTGATGGCTGTTGCATAATGTCCGTTATTCTGATGCTAGAAATAAAATGCCCAAACGATCGTGTTTATAAGATAATTAGTTCTAAATCCACATAAGTCATCTTTACATATCAAGTGAGCAGCTGCGTTTTGTCATATTAATACTATGTTGTGCCAGGCGACAGTTTTATGGTAACTATATGCAGAATCAAGTTTATCACTTTAAATATCTTATTCAGCTGAGATTAATGTCAGAACTGCGACAAGAGAGCAGGATTACTTTCTCCTGTATATAATCACGAAGCGTATTTGTCCAAGATTGTCACTCTGCGACACACAGGAAACAGGTAAACACGTAGGCATGTAATAGTATTTGTGAACATTGTCATTAAACGAAAGTGACTGAGGCACGACGTCATTGGCACACTTGACAAGACATACTATCGATACCTTGCCATTTTGACAGACGATAGTTTGTTACATTTTGTTTCAGAATGACATAGGCATAATAATCTCTCCATAGCCCTACGATTGGGCTGAATTGTATAGAACCATGTGTTAGTCATAAAGCATGATCCCTCTCTCGGCCTGCCTAGTTTACTCCAGAGGACAGGTAACAAAAGTACATCTGGAACAATACAGGATGCAGAAGCTGCCTGATCAGCAAAGCGACGCCCTAACTGTCCGCCTGTCGGAGCTTCGATACTAGACCAGTTGCCGACCAAGGCTTAGGGTCTTCTCTGCCCTGCCATGACATTTACTCTTGAGTGTGCATTTCCTCGCACCAACTTGCGCTCTTCCACTTGCGATCCTTAGCCCGAAGCCGTTGGTTGGCACAATGTCGGGTGTCGGGTTTGTCACGATATAGTACAAATCATTAAGTATCAGGACATTTGCAGTACGTCGCTTTCTGATCCACCCCTGCCTTCTTCGTGGAGCATCACCTTCTTTGGCTTTCCACACCACTGACTTTTAATATAGCCAAAGTATTTTAGTTTCCGAGTCATGAAGCTGTTTATGTGCTAGTTTTCGCGAATGTGCAGATCATGTAAGAGAAGAAACGACTGTAGCGTGATATAACAAAACAATGTAATAATAGTTAAGTATGTGTATCTCCTGCGAGAAAGTGAAATTTCCCTTCCTTGTAAGTTATAGTACACTGTGCTGAGTTTATTATAGCTGACTTTGTGTCAGGAGTTACAATACTTAACTGTTTTTATTTTGTATAGTTATATCCACGACATGCTAAGAACCCAACTATACCATTTAAGTTTTAAGGCCTCAGTTTTGTTCTTAACTGATTGCCTGCCAAACAAATACTGGGTCCTGACCAAACAGAAATTCATTGCAGAAAATGGGAAGTAGGGGTGTGTCACAATAATGTTGTTAAAATGGTTAAAATTGTAGCAGATATATTTTATTATATATATCAAATTAAAGGGGATTGCATAAGGAACATTGCTACTACTGCTATAGGTTAGAAATATAATAAAAAATAATATTATAATTTGTAAAATCATTTGGAAAAAAAAAGAGGTAAAAATTATTTTGAAATTGCACTTACCAAGGGGATTTATTTTATCCTCCTTCTGCTTCTAATCCTGTTTAATTTACTGAATTAATGAAACAAACACCACTTGTCTTCAATAATACAAACAGAATTGCTCCTTAAAACCACCCGAAAAGAAGTTTTGCTGCAGATTCTAAAACATAACCTTTTTTTGCACAAAATTTAGAAAATCAGGAAAACACTTGGCAAATTTGTTCTAAAATGATAGATAATTAATTGCCGGAAAGCGTGGGCGGTCATGAATCGCCATTTCACTCGATCACCAGCGTCGTGGATCAGCTCAGTGTTCCTGTCTCGTCCATGCCATGTGGCCAAGCCATCCAGGTATTTTCCTCTCGGTCTTCCTCTTGGTCTGTTCCCTTCGATCTTGCCAGTTGTCACTAAGTTCTCCAATTAATTTCTTCTCATAACATGTCCAAAAAATTTTGACTGTCTACGTCTGATTTCTCTAATCAGTTTACGATTGTCATTTGCCTCCTGTAGTACTTGGTCATTGGTTTTTCTGTCTGTCCATGGTATTCTTTGCATTTTCCTCAGAAACCACATGTCTGCAGCCATCAGATATTTTTCAGCTTGACTGCACATTGTCCAAGTTTCACATCCTATACAAAAGAACAGGCTCTATGTATCCCCTCAACACTCTTTTTCTTGTTTCAATTGACATCTTTTTATTGGTCAGAATGTTTTTCATCTTGCCAAATTCGTTCCATGAAACCAGTGCAGTGGTTCACCGAAGGCAATCAGTTAAGTGATTGTGAATTAGACTACGGTTCTGGTATATTTCAATAGGCAAGATGCATGTTCTCAAACATATTACTTTAATTTGTTGCTGGTCTTGTGCCATACATTCTTAATACTAACCCAGCATGGCCGAATGGATAAGAGAGTTTGCTCTTAAACATCCGGTTTGCTGATGCCAAGTTAGGTGGTTCAACACCTACTACGGTCAATTGAATTAAAATGGCTTCTCGGTCTTGACTTGGGGACGTAAATTACAAGTACCTCAGAAGTTGGTTCGTCAGATCGCGAGCGATATTGATAATAGGGAAATCTAATGCACACGGAACAATCAAACCGGTGTGCTAGACGTAGTCGCACGCGTACAGACTACGCTTGAGTTCAAAACGAGCAATAATACAATAATAACCCAGTGTAGGTCTTTTCTGTCAGGCAACATTGTCATTGCTCATTGCAGTCTCAGCTGAATAATCCAGTGTAGGTTTGTCTTTTCTCTCAGGCAACATTGTCATTGCTCATAGCAGTCTCAGCTGAATAATCCAGTGTAGGTTTGTCTTTTCTCTCAGGCAACATTGTCATTGCTCATAGCAGTCTCAGCTGAATAATCCAGTGTAGGTTTGTCTTTTCTCTCAGGCAACATTGTCATTGCTCATTGCAGTCTCAGCTGAATAATCCAGTGTAGGTTTGTCTTTTCTCTCAGGCAACATTGTCATTGCTCATTGCAGTCTCAGCTGACTTTTGTACGGGTTCCGGAAACCATCACACGACATATTATATGCAAATCACTATAGTAACTGAACTCCTTTGATGTATATCTTGCAGGTTTTAGATAAGGAGATGGAAACCCTTTTTTCTACCAATGGAGAATTTGAAATGTATAACAGCATTCGCCGGCCATACACAATTATCAACTTGAAAATGATCCACCTATAGTTGTAATTAACTCACCCCCAATGTCCAGGCGAATTTTCAAAATTGACCATGTCAACCCAGGCTAAAATGGGCTCAGGAAATTCTCTAAGATGAGAAGGCGGTCGGTGTAATACTGACCACATAACTCCAGGAGTGTCGATTGGTATATACAAATATGGGTTTAGCACCATATACCCAAAGCACCTTTACAAGAGTCCTATAATTTACTCACTTAGTGTGTGTCCAATGCACCGATGGCAGCTAGAAAATGACCTTTACATACTTTTATTCTACTAAAAATTACCTTTACATACTTTTAGTCTACTAAAAATGGCCTTTACACACCTGTACTCTGCTAAAATGCACTGCACATTTTTTCCTTACTTATCATCATCATGTACCATGCCGGTAAACGTGGGCGGTCATGTTTCGCCATCTCACACGATCACGAAAGTCGTGGATCAGCTCAGTGTTCCTGTCTCGACCATGCCACGTGACCCAGCCATCTAGATATTTACTTCTCTTACTGCCGAGATTTAATTTGGCATGCCGTACGTAATACTGAATGTGTGTTCATGTCGTTTGTTGTCGTTTTCAGATTCTAAAGATGTGGCTGTCTGCTGTCGTCGTGTGCGGGCTCATGGGACTCTCTGTGGTGAATGGATATCAGCCGGAGGATCCTCAAGGCCAAGCTTATCCAAGCAATCCATCACAATTCAGCAACAATCCCTCTTCCAATTCTGAAGGAGTAAGGTAACAATCTTTAATAAATTATCGTAACATTTAATGTAAACTAATAATGATATATCCTTGATAATCGATGGATATTCACACATAATAATAATAATAATAATAATAATAATAATAATAATAATAATAATAATAATAATAATAATAATAATAATAGCTGTCGCGTTGGTATAATCGTTAAAACGTTATGCTGACAATGGCATACGAGCGCCTGGACGCAGGTTCATTGCCTGCATTCGACGTTCGCTGTTGGGGGGAAAGATGGATCACTTATTCCTCTCTGTACTCAGGCCTAACAAATGTGATAGTCCTATAACTTCACATACACACACAGGTTCCTGCTGGGATATTGTCAATAATAATAATATTAATACAGTCGTGAGGAGCGACTTCATTGCACTGGGTTTTAACTCATATGGCTCAGTCTCTCTCCACAGAACGGCAATGCCGAGAGCATCGTACAAAGCTCCAACTCCGTAGCTTCAGTAATGTCCTCAAAAATTCTCTGAATTAGAATTCTGCTCTCGTGGTCTGAACGACGCAGTCTCGGGAAGGAACCCACGAACCTCAGAGCGCAAAGCAGACGGCTTAACCAGGGAGACTTCATTATAATAATAATAATAATAATAATAATAACAACAACAACAACAGCAACAACAACAACAACAGAGACGTCTCTTTTAGAAATCAATGGCAAACTGCAAAACGTATAATTGCCTAGTAAATCACAAATAGCCAGAAGGGACTGGATGTGACTGCAACGTCCTGCTAAAGAAATGTCATGTTTAATACACAACAGCATTTCGCAAGAGGATTGGATCAAACAGCTTGAAGGAACGCCATTCGGTGTCCGTTGGAAACAGAGATTACTGTTTCGTTAGCTGTTTTAACTCAACCTCCGAAGTGGTTATGGACGCAGTTCGTAATCCCGCATACCGCGTTCTAAACAGCTGCAGACGATTTGCCTTGCGTTAGCTTTTTTATGAAAGGGTATGGGTGTCATTCGTTCTGAGAGCAATGGCACACTTTTTTTTCGCATATCCTTTACATGACATCGCTGTCAACATCAGCATCTTTCAGCTGATTGTTGATTTCTTAGCAAGATTACGCTCAGTAGTTTGCCTTTGCTTTCTGAGCGACCGGCTCAATACCCCGTAAGTTACCGACGCGGAGAGAACCGCAACCAATTCTCGCGCAATGTCACTTTATTTACGAGAGTATACGAGATTACAGAGAAAATCGTGTAACCTCTAGACCAGATAGACCGGCAATGGCAAACTAGTGAACGTAAACTTGTCCAGAAATCACGACCAGCCAACAAAATGCTATGGTTGATTGCTACGTTCTGTATAGGATATGCAACTACTAAAAAACAAATAATTAAAACTGTTGTTGCTTCTTATTTGTGCGGGTGTGTGTGTGTGTGTGTGTGTGTGTGTGTGTGTGTGTGTGTGTGTGTGTGTGTGTGTGAGCGTGTGTGTGTGTGTGTCTGCAGTCTGTCTGTCTGCAGTCTGTCTGTCTGCAGTCTGTCTGTCTGTCTGTCTGTCTGCAGTCTGTCTGTCTGTCTGTCTGTCTGTCTGTTTGTCTGTCTGTCTGTCTGTCTGTCTGTCTGCCTGTCTGTCTGTCTGTCTGTCTGTCTGTTTGTCTGTGTATGTAAGTAAGTAAGTGTGAGTGCGTGCATGCGTGTGTGCGTGTGTGTGTGAGAGAGTGTTTGTGTGTGTGTGTGTGTGTGTGTGCGTGTGTGTGTTATTATGTGCGAAACAAGTTGTAGCTGATGACGCCGTTCCCGAAACGATTCTTTAAATAATTTATATTAGCGCGTTTTGTTTATTCGTTGGTAATTCTGGGCATATACTAGTTAGACTATTGTTACTATCAATTGCCTAGCTCACGGAGAGAACTAAACCACTCAGGTGATTGAAGCGATGAGGAATATACGCCGACTCTGAATAGGACACACATTAAGTATCCCTTAGAATACATAACTAGATGATCCTTGCCTTGTTCCCGGCAATCAAAGAAAATAGTCTCGGTTCTAATACGAATGGAGAAGTGAATAAATGAAAAGGTGAATAATATTGGGAAGACATGGACGAAGGTGTGATACATGGCAAAAGATGTATTGACATAGAGTGGTGTCTGGAGGACTATATCCCGATGGGGGACAAAGTAAGAAAAATAAGAAGATCATAATCGCATCGAATATATAACACCATTTAAATAAATATAACGTAATCTTCACTGTACCGAAAGACACATTGTCACGTAGAGAATTGATTATGGAAACTGGAAATATAATCGTCATTTTAGCGTTTTTTTGTTTCATTTTCACCTTTGTAAAGTGGTACGTCTGTCCATTGTTTCATCAAATAGAACACGATGAATGAACTATTTTATCACTACTAACGTGACTTCCTTGCGGGTAGGCTAATGAAGTTGATGGCAAACTGGGCTGGTAATACAATGAACACAATTGGACGAAAGTTTTATTCCAGGTTCATCAATAGTGCATGATACATTCACATAGAAAAACAAACATTGTCAAATGAATGTTGTAAACATAAACAATGCATTTTACAATGATATGACACACATCCCCAACCTTTCCACTCATCCCCCACCCACCACAAATCCCACACACACACAATCCCTACCCACCCACACACTCCCAGGTCACACATCAATGACCCCATCTATCCACCACCCACATACATCCACCCACACACATTCCCCCACCCACACACACACAACCCATGCACCCATACACGCATCAACCCACCCTACCCCCCACTCACCCACATCCTCTGATTTACAAACATCTTAGCACCTACACACATCTCTCAACCCATCCAATACCCACACACACTCACCCACCCACATATCCTCCACCACCCAGCCAAGCACACAACCCCCACCCACACACACATCTCCCCGCCAACCCACAAAATCCGAAACTACACACACTTGCCGCACCCACCCACATATCCGGACGTACACACATTCCACCAACCACACAATCTATCCCACCAACTCACACATCTCGCACTCACCCACACACACACATCTCCCTTCCATCCCCCAACCTACACACACTCACCCACCCAGACATCCTCCACCCTCGCCCCAACCACACGCCCCTTAACTACCCATCCTCCCACATACCCCACCCATACACACATCTCCCGACACATATAAAAATCTCCCCACCCGCCAACACATCCCCCATTCACCCACACACACCTCCCACCCATACACACATCTCCGACCCACCCACACACCCCTACTCACACACATCCCCCACTCACACACACATCCCCCACTCATACACACATCCACACCCACCCAAACATCTCACTACCCACCAACACCCACACTCCCCCACAAATCCAAACACATACCCACACTCACATTCCCCCACCCACGCGTCCCTGATCCACACATAATCCCCACACAGACCCGGACCCACCCGTTCATTTTCCCACCCACGCTCGCACCCCTCCCCCCACACACATAACTAACCCACATATATCCCGCCCAACCACACTTCCCTCACCCACCCACAAATCTCCACCTGCACACGCATCCCCCACTCACATAAACAAATCCTCCACCCACACCCATCCCTAACCCACACACACATCTTCCAACACCCCCACAATACCCCTACCACACATACACATCCCCCATACACACCCCCACACACACTCACACACATCCACACCGACGTACACACACCCCTCACCCACATGCACACATCCCCCACCTACATATACACATCCCCCACCGACATATACACATCCCTCACTAACATATATACCCCACCCACACACCCATCCCCAACCCACACAACCATCTTCCCACACCCCCACAATACCCCCCCACCACACACACACACATCCCCCACACACACCTCCAACACACACATCCCCACATACACACCCACACACACATCCCCACCGACGTACACACATCCCAATCCACATACATCCCCCACCCACACATATATCCCACACCCACACACCCATCTTCCAACCCCACCCCACACACACACACATCTTCCACACCCGCAACACATACCCCCACACACACACATCCCACCCACACATTCCACACACACACACACACACACACACACACACATCCCCACACACACACACACCCACACCCTCACATCTAGACACATACATGATGCCTCACATAATCACTGAAAATAATATGAACAAACTTTCACACTTTACACACCCATACACTGACGACTATTTTGAGCATTATCACACACACAAATTTTAAATTGAGGGGAAATTTGAATAACATGGACAAACTGGAAAAACATTTTGAAATGACAAAACTGTGTTATACATTGTGTAACGTAAAAAATAGTGATGCAATTCAATAAAATAATTCCTGGAATTGACATAAACACGATGAAACAAGCAGTGCAAACGGTAAATATGTACTTTAAGCACTCTCAAAAGAAAACGGTCCATATATATTGTCAATAGAACATTTGCAATTCAAACAATTTCTTTCATAAATCTTTCGTTATGTTTTTTTTTTCTTTTTTTTTCAAACTTATTTCACTGAAAACCTGTGGATGATGTCTCTCTAGTAGTCCAGCTATAATGTATCCTAGTCATTAGTCATTAGTCATTAGTCGTTAGTCGCAGTTCCAACAGTCACAGCAACGGGTCGGTCCCCATTATGCTCCGTTCCCGTGCCAGTGATATCACATAAAATGTTTCCCAATGCCCCATGTGAAAAGTGGAAAAGACAGGAGTCTCGACAAACAACGGCCCGCTCCAGGCACCCTGTGCAAAATGCCCCCGTCAAGAATGTCACCACAAAAGTCCTCTACGAACAGTACAGTTCACCCCTGAAGGAATTGGCAGTCACTTTGACCAACCAGATGCTCACCTACAAAGTCTCGAAATCTCTGAATATTGTTGTTCTGTTTCTAGATGTTTTCTAGCCACCACGCCATTTTTATACGATACAAAACAACCTTGAACAGATGTGAAGAAACGCTTCACAGTACATAATGCAGTCACAGAATGCCAACACAAAAGTCCTCCTCGAAACCACAGTTCATCATCGATGGAAACGTCAGTGACTAGCAAAACCAGCAGCCACACACATTTTTTTTTTTTAATTTCTGCATAATGAAAGGAAACCGGTCGCTTCTGCTGCGTACATGCCAGCTGTCAATATTTGCAGATAGTTCTAGGATGTTCTTGTTTCGTTTCTAGATGTTGTCTAACATTGGGTGGAACTGCGGCAAAGCTGTGAAACTGTAAACAATATAAAATGACACAAAATAGTGCACCTTTACATAACAGATTTACGACGCATACAGGACGTTGCGGCGATTAGCCTTCATCAGCAAACAAACACATTCACAAACACAACATATAGTCAAGGAGATCTCCTGTGACTACATCAAAAGGTGACGACAGGACGAGAAGAACAAAAGGATGAAAAAATGAAAGCAATGAAGAGAAAATGAGAATTGAAAAAAAAAAATGCATACTTACCTCACAGCTCCGATCCGTTCGGAGCTGTGAGGTAAGTATAACATTTTTTTCAATTCTCAAGTCTAGCCAGCTACACCATTTTGAGCATGCAGATCAAAACGAAACACCTCGAACAGATGTTTAAAAAAAACAAAAACCATTTCACTGATCATAATGCCGTCTCCAGAATGTCAAAACAACAGTCCTCCGCGAAAGCACGGTTCATCGTCAAAAGAAGTGGCAGTCAACCAGAAGATCAGCCGCCACACATTTCTGCGTAAGACAAAAAAAAAAAACGGTCAATTCTGGGACATGCCCTCCGCCATTGCTCTGAACATGCAGATCACGCTCCACAACCTCGGCCAGATTTAAAAGCATTTCACACGAAATTCACAGCTCACAGCGTCGCGCCACGCACTCAACTCAGTAGCAGGGCGACGGAATCAGTAAACTACCAGTCCTACATGAGGAAACTGCGAATGCAAAGGTAGCTACGAGCATAAACACCCAGAGGCCTTAATCGTTACGCTGCCTATCCGCCATGCCGGTACCGGAAGTCTCTATATAATGTATCCTATAAAGCTTTATTTATTTTTCTGTGCCGTATTTCCTTAATCAAAACAATTTCTCGTATAAAGCTTTATTTATTTTTCTATGCTATATTTCTTTAATCCAACAATTTCTGGTATACAGGTTTATTTTATTGTTCTATGGCAATATGTATTTAATCAAACAATTTGTTGTATAAAGCTTACGTTTTCTCTAAATTGTTTCACAGTCGGCCTGTGGCAGATGACTCTTTAGTGGCCCAACTGGATCGCTTGTTGAATGAGATAGAAAGTATGATTTCAGTTACATATGATTCCTGACAATGATTACATCTTACACTTTTGCGCGCGCACACACACACACATACACACACACACATACACACACATACACACAACACGCACAGCGTGATAGTCAAACAAAGTTGATTATTCGATTCTCTATTTCTTAAGGGGTATGTGAGCCGGTCGCTCAGAAAGCAATGGCAAACTACTGAGCGTAATCGTGCCAAGACATCGACAATCAGCTGAAAGATGCTGATGTTGACAGCGATGTCCTGTAAAGGATATGCGAACAACAACAACAAATTTCTATAATGCCTTATAGTTATTTAGCATTTTCATCTATCAATACTGAACAATATGGACAACACAGACTGCTTATGTTATAACCTTCGACTAGTACGGATTGTTTATGTCTTCTTTTCTTATTCAATGTAAACCTCGTACACCTTCAACTCGTATTACTGGTATGTTTTTTATACCTCTCATTATTATTTCGCTACAGTGAGAGAAATAATGTGTAACAAAACAGGGTCTTACTAGCTTCATCTGTTCATAATTACCCAGTTCGTTTCATTGTAATTTGTTGCTACTTGTTTTCAGCAAATATTTGTGTTTATTTTTCTGAGATCGTTCCCTTCGATTGTAATACCCTCCAACATTTTGATCATTTCATTATATTTCACTTTCTCAAATTTTCCTCCTTTATGTAATGTATTAAGCAAATGTATAGGTCTTTTTGTGTATCAGTAGAGCTCTCTCTGTTAGTTTACAGAATGTATATAATGCATTATTTGTTTCTTTCTATTCCTCAT
>JACEFZ010009664.1:0-60111 GCA_014155875.1 Cepaea nemoralis | reverse complement strand
TCAATCCAAATATCCCCTCCCCTTGAAACACCTATTAACGTTAAATAAAATGGACCCATGCACCCCTTCACCATATGTTTAGAATGTCATCCCCCACCCTTTCGTATTTCATTCCTATAAACTCCCATCCCCTACACATTATACGTAAAAATGGAAGCTAAATTTAATAACAAACACTAGAACAAGTCTAGATGTCCACATAAAACGTGGTTTGCGGGTCTACTTGCGTTATAAAACGAATTTCAGAAGGGCACGAAGTTCAGAACCGTAAAGTATGGAGGGAAAAACTATATCAAGTAATCGGTTCTTGTATTAACGCGATCTTGAAATAACCTTAATCTCCCCCCCCCCCTCCCGCCCGCCCCTGAAACCCTAAAATTCCCCCCTGGGGTATCCCCACCGGTTGAGAACCACTGCTATACAGGGGGAGGAGATCCGAGCGCTTACAGACTGACAAGTCCGATGTGCAGTGAGGATACTCTAACGATTAACTACAGTTATCTTCAATTTCCCCATCTGCTAGTAACTTGAACGTCTCAGTGCCCTGAAAATGTCTCCGTGAAAATGCTACTCTGGCACCGCATTGTGAGAAAGTCTCTGCAGCAATAGATGTAAGCTGCCTTGGGGATCAGGAGACAGGCTCTATAATGCTTCAGATTTAAGAGTTAAACTGCCTTCCTGATGCTTTACAAGCAAAACCAATAACCATGAGAATGCATGTTATAATTTAAAACTGTGCACTAATTTGCTTGTTTTGCTATTTTATAACTACATTAGTTTTGTTTCTAGGTTGCCAAAGTGTTATGTTCCTGTATTGGTACACATTGTCACATTCCTAAATTGTTACATTTCGTTACATTCCTGTGTTACTGAATATTGTAACATTCCTGTATTATTGAATATTGTTAAATTCCTGTATTATTGAATAGTGTAACATTCCTGTATTATTAGATATTATTACATTCCTGTATTATTGAATATTGTTACATTCCTGTATTATTGAAGATTGTTACATTCCTGTCTTTTTACACATCGCTACATTCCTGTTTTGTTACATAAAACATTCCTACAATCCCGTATTGTTACATTTCTTTACAACTAAATATTGTTACATTTCTGTATTTTTATATTCCAATATTGTTAAATATTGTTACATTCCTGTAACGTTACATGTATTTACAATTAAATATTGTTACATTCCTGTAATGTTACATTTATTGACAATTAAATATTGTTACATTCCTGTATTGTTATATATCGTCACATCCCTGTATTTGTAAATTCAATATTGTTAAATATTGTTACATTCCTGTGTTGTCATATTCTTGTGTTGCTACCATTTCTGTATTGTTACATTCCTATATTATTAAATATTGTTACGTTTCTGTATGGTTACATATCGCTACATTCTAGCAATGTTAAATATGGTTACATTCCTTTAATGTCACATTCCTGTACGGCTGCATACCATGTATTGTTGCAATCCATCCATCCATCATGTGCTATGCCGGTAAGCGTGGGCGGTCATGTTCTGCCATCTCACTCGATCACCAGAGTCGTGTAATTAATGTTGCATAATTGTTGCATTAATGTTTTATTAAATATTGTTACAACTCCGTATTATTGTATTGCTGTATTATTAAATAGTGTTACGCTCCTGTATTGCTGCATATCTTCACAATCCTTTATAGTTACATATCACTACACTCATGGGGTATTATATCATAAGGTCATATTCCTGCATTGTTACGTGTATTCACATTCCTGTATTGTTACATATTGTCACATTCATGTAGTATTACTCATTGTCACATTCCTATATTGTTACATTCCTAGATTGTTACATTCCTATATTGTTACATATTGTCACATTCCTATATTGTTTCATATTGTTATATTCCTATATTGTTACATATTGTCACATTCATACATTGTTACATATTGTCACATTCATATATTGTCACATTCCTATATTGTTACATATTGTCACATTCCTGTACTGTTACATATTGTCACATTCCTGTACTGTTACACATCATCATATTCCTGTACTGCTACACATCATCAAATTCCTGTACTGTTACACACCATCACACCCATCGTCTTGTTACACATCCTTACATTCCTCCACTATTACGCATCCTATCTGTTATTACCCAGTTATTTCATTAACGCCATTAGAAGGCAAAAACCCGCGCTGATAAAAGCACGGACAATCGGTGCCGCGTGCGCAAAATCATTTCGGTAGCCAGTGCCTCGGGTCTTTCTTAATGCTTATTGATTGTATCTTCTTTTTTCTCCTCCTTGCCTCCGCTGTTCTTGTCATTCCGTCAGCGCAGACCTAAATGTTATTACTCGACCTGTTCGCCAGGCGGCAGGAAGGATGTGTTAATATTTCGGGTGAGTAGTGTTTGTCATTGTGTTAATATTTCGGGTGAGTAATTGAGTGTGTTAATATTTAGCGTGAGTAATGTTTGTGACTGTGTTAAATATTTCGGTTGAGATTTTCTGCGTGATTGTGTAAATATTTCTGGTTAGTTATGTTTATGATTGTGTAAATAGCTGAGGCGCTGGTGCAGTTTTATGAAGGTGTGGTGGTATTTGTTGTTGGTGCTGTTCGGATTCCGAGAGGATGTTGACGTTATTGGGATGCGATCTGGTTAGACTGTCTGTCTTGATATTCAGGGTGAGCACTGTTTGTGGTGATGTTCGTGTATCGAAGGGTGAGTGTATTTTAGTGATTATAGAAACGTGTGCTACTATTTGACGGGCGAGCTAGCGAAGTTGATAGCAATCTGCGCTGGCAAAGTGATGAGCACGGTCGCTGCTGTCGACGCCATGGCTCATCGCTTGCCAAAGGAAGGGAGAAGTGGGCCACATAAACCTCCTTACTCTCGTTTTACAAAAAGTGATGCCTCTCTCATACCACCGACTCATAGCCATAACAATAGATCCCCGTTAAAGATCCGACTAGCACAAACAATCATGATCGCAAATAGTACCATGAACATGTAAGCTCACCGAAGTAGGACGGAAAAAACAGGACGTTGCGGCGACTAGCCTTCATCAGCAAATAAATACATACACTTAACAGTTTTCATTTTCTCATTATTGTTCTCATTTTGTTTTTCATCTCTTCATTCTTCTCATCCCGTTCTCATGCCTCAATTTAGTTACTGGAGGGTCCTGTCATGGATTATACGTTGTATTTAGTGTATTTCCCGGGTTCAAGCCCAGGTGATGACCGGGATTTTTCCACGTGGACTTCTAGTAACAAAATTTCCCCTGGTCTCTGGGTAATGAGATCGGATGCCCGTGTGTATTGTTGCGCACGTGAAAAATCCCTTGGCAGTTGGAAATCTAAAAAGAGTAGCCTAACGGCGCTGCCCGGGCAAAATTTCGAGGTAAAAATCTACCCAAAGTATTTCAGGATCCTCGCCGCTGCTACGGAGTTCGTGCACTGAGCTGAGATTCTCCGGACTCAGGCTTGAGTAAGGAGTAGAAAGAAGCACTTATGGGTTACACCCGTGTGCCGTGATGTTGAGCCATCGACTAAACTAAACTAAACTAAACTAAACTAAACTAAACTAAAGTGCCGTGATATTGATCCGTCGACTAAACTAAACTAAACTAACTAAACTAAACTAACTAAACACCACAGACGCATAGCAAAAAACTGCTTCGGTGCGCTTACAAAGTTTATGTTACTATTTGCGATCATGATTGTTTGTGCTAATCGGATCATTACCGAGGATCTATTGTTATGACTGAGCGCCTCTAAGTTGTAACCCGTAGAAAATGCCACAACGTATTGCAGCTTTAAAGAACACAATTACGGAAACAAACAGGACATTGCGGCGACGAGCCTTCATCACACAACAAATACACTAAAGACAACATATAATCCATGAAAGGACCTACCTGTGACTAGACTGAGACATAAGAACGGGATGAGAAGAATGAAGAGCTAAAAAAGAAATGAGAACAATAAAGACAAAATGAAAACTGTTTAGTGTATGTATTTGTTTGCAGATGTTTGCAGATGTACCTGTGTACCTGTGACTAGACTGAGACATAAGAACGGGATGAGAAGAATGAAGAGCTAAAAAAGAAATGAGAACAATAAAGACAAAATGAAAACTGTTTAGTGTATGTATTTGTTTGCAGATGAAGGCTAGTCGCCGCAACGTCCTGTATTTTCCGTAATACAGTGACTAGACTGAGACATAAGAACGGGATGAGAAGAATGAAGAGCTAAAAAAGAAATGAGAACAATAAAGACAAAATGAAAACTGTTTAGTGTATGTATTTGTTTGCAGATGAAGGCTAGTCGCCGCAACGTCCTGTATTTTCCGTAATTGTGTCAAGTAAAGCTGCATTACTTTGTGTTATGTTCTATTGTTTACATTCCTCAGCTTTACCTCTGTTCCACTAATTTTATTCATACTTTTACTAAGTTGTAACCAGAAGTGTGACATGGTGGAGTCTGTCCGTGAGTGTGACATGATGGAGTCTGTCCGTGATTGTGACAAAGTGGAGTCTGTCTTTTTGAAAAGGGGTTTTTTTTTTTTTTTTTTTCCCCCCCCAGGGGGTGGGGAAAAAAAACTTCCCCCTGGGGGGGGGGGGGGGGGGGGGGGGGGGGGGGGGGGGGGGGGGGGGGGGGGGGGGTAAAAAAAAAAAACAAAAAAATTTTCCCCCCTTTGGGGTTTTCTCTGGGGTTTAAAATGAAAAGGACGGGGGATGCCCCCCCTTTTTTTTTTTTTTTTGGGGGGTTTTTGGGGCCCGGGCAAAGGGGGGGGAAAAAAATTCCCCCCTTGGGGGCCCATTTTTTTTTTTTTTTTTTTTTTTTTTTTTTTTTTTTTTTTTTTTTTTTTTTTTTTTTTTTTTTTTTTTTTTTTTTTTTTTTTTTTTTTTTTTTTTTTTTTTTTTTTTTTTTTTTTTTTTTTTTTTTTTTTTTTTTTTTTTTTTTTTTTTTTTTTTTTTTTTTTTTTTTTTTTTTTTTTTTTTTTTTTTTTTTTTTTTTTTTTTTTTTTTTTTTTTTTTTTTTTTTTTTTTTTTTTTTTTTTTTTTTTTTTTTTTTTTTTTTTTTTTTTTTTTTTTTTTTTTTTTTTTTTTTTTTTTTTTTTTTTTTTTTTTTTTTTTTTTTTTTTTTTTTTTTTTTTTTTTTTTTTGGGGGGGGGGGGGGGGGGGGGGGGGGGGGGGGGGGGGGGGGGGGGGGGGGGGGGGGGGGGGGGGGGGGGGGGGGGGGGGGGGGGGGGGGGGGGGGGGGGGGGGGGGGGGGGGGGGGGGGGGGGGGGGGGGGGGGGGGGGGGGGGGGGGGGGGGGGGGGGGGGGGGGGGGGGGGGGGGGGGGGGGGGGGGGGGGGGGGGGGGGGGGGGGGGGGGGGGGGGGGGGGGGGGGGGGGGGGGGGGGGGGGGGGGGGGGGGGGGGGGGGGGGGGGGGGGGGGGGGGGGGGGGGGGGGGGGGGGGGGGGGGGGGGGGGGGGGGGGGGGGGGGGGGGGGGGGGGGGGGGGGGGGGGGGGGGGGGGGGGGGGGGGGGGGGGGGGGGGGGGGGGGGGGGGGGGGGGGGGGGGGGGGGGGGGGGGGGGGGGGGGGGGGGGGGGGGGGGGGGGGGGGGGGGGGGGGGGGGGGGGGGGGGAAAAAAAAATCTATGGACAAAGATGCCAACCCGGGCCGTGACAACGATTGGCAGTTCAGGAAAAAACAGGATCTAGGAAAATCATGGCCGCCCCTGGCCGTAAAACCGATGAGAATGGCATAGGGAGAAGGATTAGGAAAAACCATGGGACACCCTGGCCGTAAAAGTTGAGCCATGGTTAATAAAAAACAAACTAAACAACAAAACATGGCCCGGGAACCTGCCGTGACAACATTAAACTTTAATAAGAAACAATCTAGGACACAAACAGGGGAAACCCTGGCGTGACAACGATTGAGACATTGGTTCATGAGAAAGAAAGGGATCTATGGAAAACAGGGGAAACCCCCATCCGTGACAAAGATTGGACTTTCATAAGAAAACAATCTAGGACAACAAACATGGCGGACCCCCTGGCCTACAACGATTAAAGACATGTTCATGAGAAAGAGACAAAATTATGGACAAAACATGGCGAACCTGGCCGTGACAAGATTGAGACATGGCATGAGAGAAGAGACAGGATTATGGACACAAAAGGCACACCGGGCGTGAAAAGATTGGAATTTGGTTTCAGAGAAAGGAAGGGTTTTCTATGGAAACTGGCCGACACCCGGGCCTAAAATTGAGAATTTCATGAGAGAAGGACAGGGATCTTGGAAAAATGGCCGACCCGGGGGTGACAAAAAAGGTGGTTCATGAAAAGGACGGGATCTATGGACACAACTGGCGACCCCGGGGTGAAAACGTTTGGAGCTGGCCCTGAGGGGACAAGGGTTTTTATGTGAACAAATGGCGCCCTGGGTGACAAGTTTGGAGCGGGTTCAGGGAGAAGGACAGGGATCTTGGAACAAATGGGCCCCCTGCGTGACAAGATTGGACATGGTTCATGAAAAAACAGGGATCTATGGACACAACTATGCACACCCTGGCCGTTGACAACGTTAACATTTCATGAGAGAAAGACAGGGTCTATGACACAAACATGGCCAAAACTGGCCTAAACATTGAACATGGTTCATGAGGAAAGACAGGGATCTATGGACCAAAATGCCGACACCGCCGTGCGGAAAGACATGTTCATGAGAGAAGGCAGGGTCTATGGACACAAACATGGCCGACACCCAGGCCGTGACAACGATTGAGACATGGTTCATGAGAGAAGAGACAGGGATCTATGGACACAAACATGGCCGACACCCTGGCCGTGACAACGATTGAGACATGGTTCATGAGAGAAGAGACAGGGATCTATGGACACAAACATGGCCGACACCCTGGCCGTGACAACGATTGAGACATGGTTCATGAGAGAAGAGACAGGGATCTATGGACACAAACATGGCCGACACCCTGGCCGTGACAACGATTGAGGACATGGTTCATGAGAGAAGAGACAGGGATCTATGGACACAAACATGGCCGACACCCTGGCAGTGACAACGATTGAGACATGGTTCATGAGAGAAGAGACAGGGATCTATGGACACATAACATGGCCGACACCCTGGCCGTGACAACGATTGAGACATGGTTCATGAGAGAAGAGACAGGGATCTATGGACACAAACATGGCCGACACCTGGCCGTGACAACGATTGAGACATGGTCATGAGAGAAGAGACAGGGATCTATGGACACAAACATGGCCGACACCCGGCCGTGACAACGATTGAGACATGGTTCATGAGAGAAGAGCAGGGATCTATGGACACAAACATGGCCGACACCCTGGCCGTGACAACGATTGAGACATGGTTCATGAGAGAAGAGACAGGGATCTATGGACACAAACATGGCCGACACCCTGGCCGTGACAACGATTGAGACATGGTTCATGAGAAAGAGACAGGATCTATGGACACAACATGGCGACACCCTGGCCGTGACAACGATTGAGACATGGTTCATGAGAGAAGAGACAGGGATCTATGGACACAACATGGCCGACACCCTGGCCGTGACAACGATTGAGACATGGTTCATGAGAGAAGAGACAGGGATCTATGGACACAAACATGGCCGACACCCTGGCCGTGACAACGATTGAGACATGGTTCATGAGAGAAGAGACAGGGATCTATGGACACAAACATGGCCGACACCCTGGCCGTGACAACGATTGAGACATGGTTCATGAGAGAAGAGACAGGGATCTATGGACACAACATGGCCGACACCCTGGCCGTGACAACGATTGAGACAGGGTTCATGAGAGAAGAGACGGATCTATGGACACAAACATGGCCGACACCCTGGCCGTGACAACGATTGAGACATGGTTCATGAGAGAAGAGACAGGGATCTATGGACACAAACATGGCCGACACCTGGCCGTGACAACGATTGAGACATGGTTCATGAGAGAAGAGACAGGGATCTATGGACACAACATGGCCGACACCTGGCCGTGACAACGATTGAGACATGGTTCATGAGAGAAGAGACAGGGATCTATGGACACAAACATGGCCGACACCGGCCGTGAAAACGATTGGACATGGTTCATGAGAGAAGAGACAGGGATCTATGGACACAAACATGGCCGACACCCTGGCCGTGAAACGATTGAGACATGGTTCATGAGAGAAGAGACAGGGATCTATGGACACAAACATGGCCGACACCGGCCGTGACAACGATTGAGACATGGTTCATGAGAAGAGACAGGGATCTATGGACACAACATGGCCGACACCTGGCCGTGACAACGATTGAGACATGGTTCATGAGAGAAGAGACAGGGATCTATGGAAAAAAAACATGGCCGACACCTGGCCGTACAACGATTGAGACATGGTTCATGAGAGAAGAGACAGGGATCTATGGACACAAACATGGCCGACACCCTGGCCGTGACAACGATTGAGACATGGTTCATGAGAGAAGAGACAGGGTTTCTATGGACACAAACATGGCCGACACCTGGCCGTGACAACGATTGAGACATGGTTCATGAGAGAAGAGACAGGGATCTATGGACACAACATGGCCGACACCTGGCCGTGACAACGATTGAGACATGGTTCATGAGAGAAGAGACAGGGATCTATGGACACAAACATGGCCGACACCTGGCCGTGACAACGATTGAGACATGGTTCATGAGAGAAGAGACAGGGATCTATGGAAAAAAAACATGGCCGACACCCTGGCCGTGACAACGATTGAGACATGGTTATGAGAGAAGAGACAGGGATCTATGGACACAACATGGCCGAAAACCTGGCCGTGACAACGATTGAGACATGGTTCATGAGAGAAGAGACAGGGATCTATGGAAAAAAAACATGGCCGACACCTGGCCGTGACAACGATTGAGACATGGTTCATGAGAGAAGAGACAGGGATCTATGGACACAAACATGGCCGACAACCCTGGCCGTACAACGATTGAGACATGGTTCATGAGAGAAAGACAGGGATCTATGGACACAAACATGGCCGACACCCTGGCCGTGACAACGATTGAGACATGGTTCATGAGAGAAGAGACAGGGATCTATGGACACAAACATGGCCGACACCCTGGCCGTGACAACGATTGAGACATGGTTCATGAGAGAAGAGACAGGGATCTATGGACACAAACATGGGACACCCTGGCCGTGACAACGATTGAGACATGGTTCATGAGAAAAGAGACAGGGATCTATGGACACAAACATGGCCGACACCCTGGCCGTGAAACGATTGAGACATGGTTCATGAGAGAAGAGACAGGGATCTATGGACACAAACATGGCCGACACCGGCCGTGACAACGATTGAGACATGGTTCATGAGAGAAGAGACAGGGATCTATGGTACACAAACATGGCCGACACCTGGCCGTGACAACGATTGAGACATGGTTCATGAGAGAAGAGACAGGGATCTATGGACACAAACATGGCCGACACCCTGGCCGTGACAACGATTTGAGACATTGGTTCATGAGAGAAGAGACAGGGATCTATGGACACAAACATGGCCGACACCCTGGCCGTGACAACGATTGAGACATGGTTCATGAGAGAAGAGACAGGGATCTATGGACACTAGCATGGCCGACACCCTGGCCGTGACAACGATTGAGACATGGTTCATGAGAGAAGAGACAGGGATCTATGGACACAAACATGGCCGACAACCCTGGCCGTGACAACGATTGAGACATGGTTCATGAGAGAAGAGACAGGATCTATGGACACAAACATGGCCGACAACCCTGGCCGTGACAACGATTGAGACATGGTTCATGAGAGAAGAGACAGGGATCTATGGACACAAACATGGCCGACACCCTGGCCGTGACAACGATTGAGACATGGTTCATGAGAGAAGAGACAGGATCTATGGACACAAACATGGCCGACACCCGGCCGTGACAACGATTGAGACATGGTTCATGAGAGAAGAGACAGGGATCTATGGACACAAACATGGCCGACCCCCGGCCGTGACAACGATTGAGACATGGTTCATGAGAGAAGAGACAGGGATCTATGGACACAAACATGGCCGACACCCAGGCCGTGACAACGATTGAGACATGGTTCATGAGAGAAGAGACAGGGATCTATGGACACAAACATGGCCGACACCCGGCCGTGACAACGATTGAGACATGGTTCATGAGAGAAGAGACAGGGATCTATGGACACAAAACATGGCCGACACCCTGGCCGTGACAAACGATTGAGACATGGTTCATGAGAGAAGAGACAGGGATCTATGGACACAAACATGGCCGAAACCCTGGCCGTGACAACGATTGAGACATGGTTCATGAGAGAAGAGACAGGGATCTATGGACACAAACATGGCCGACACCCTGGCCGTGACAACGATTGAGACATGGTTCATGAGAGAAGAGACAGGGATCTATGGACACAAACATGGCCGACAACCCTGGCCGTGACAACGATTGAGACATGGTTCATGAGAGAAGAGACAGGGATCTATGGACACAAACATGGCCGACACCCTGGCCGTGACAACGATTGAGACATGGTTCATGAGAGAAGAGACAGGGATCTATGGACACAAACATGGCCGACACCCTGGCCGTGACAACGATTGAGACATGGTTCATGAGAGAAGAGACAGGGATCTATGGACACAAACATGGCCGACACCCTGGCCGTGACAACGATTGAGACATGGTTCATGAGAGAAGAGACAGGGATCTATGGACACAAACATGGCCGACACCCTGGCCGTGACAACGATTGAGACATGGTTCATGAGAGAAGAGACAGGGATCTATGGACACAAACATGGCCGACACCCTGGCCGTGACAACGATTGAGACATGGTTCATGAGAGAAGAGACAGGGATCTATGGACACAAACATGGCCGAAAACCTGGCCGTGACAACGATTGAGACATGGTTCATGAGAGAAGAGACAGGGATCTATGGACACAACATGGCCGACACCCTGGCCGTGACAACGATTGAGACATGGTTCATGAGAGAAGAGACAGGGATCTATGGACACAAACATGGCCGAAAACCTGGCCGTGACAACGATTGAGACATGGTTCATGAGAGAAGAGACAGGGATCTATGGACACAAACATGGCCGACACCCTGGCCGTGACAACGATTGAGACATGGTTCATGAGAGACAGAGACAGGGATCTATGGACACAAACATGGCCGACACCCTGGCCGTGACAACGATTGAGACATGGTTCATGAGAGAAGAGACAGGGATCTATGGACACAAACATGGCCGACACCCTGGCCGTGACAACGATTGAGACATGGTTCATGAGAGAAGAGACAGGGATCTATGGACACAAACATGGCCGACACCCTGGCCGTGACAACGATTGAGACATGGTTCATGAGAGAAGAGACAGGGATCTATGGACACAAACATGGCCGACACCCTGGCCGTGACAACGATTGAGACATGGTTCATGAGAGAAGAGACAGGGATCTATGGACACAAACATGGCCGACAACCCTGGCCGTGACAACGATTGAGACATGGTTCATGAGAGAAGAGACAGGGATCTATGGACACAAACATGGCCGACACCCTGGCCGTGACAACGATTGAGACATGGTTCATGAGAGAAGAGACAGGGATCTATGGACACAAACATGGCCGACAACCTGGCCGTGACAACGATTGAGACATGGTTCATGAGAGAAGAGACAGGGATCTATGGACACAAACATGGCCGACACCCTGGCCGTGACAACGATTGAGACATGGTTCATGAGAGAAGAGACAGGGATCTATGGACACAAACATGGCCGACACCCTGACCGTGACAACGATTGAGACATGGTTCATGAGAAAAGAGACAGGGATCTATAGACACTAGCATGGCCGACACCCTGGCCGTGACAACGATTGAGACATGGTTCATGAGAGAAGAGACAGGGATCTATGGACACAAACATGGCCGACACCCTGGCCGTGACAACGATTGAGACATGGTTCATGAGAGAAGAGACAGGGATCTATGGACAAAAAACATGGCCGAAAACCTGGCCGTGACAACGATTGAGACATGGTTCATGAGAGAAGAGACAGGGATCTATGGACACAACATGGCCGACACCCTGGCCGTGACAACGATGAGACATGGTTCATGAGAGAGAGACAGGAATCTATGGACACAAACATGGCCGACACCTGGCCGTGACAACGATTGAGACATGGTTCATGAGAGAAGAGACAGGGATCTATGGACACAACATGGCCGACACCCTGGCCGTGACAACGATTGAGACATGGTTCATGAGAGAAGAGACAGGGATCTATGGACACAAACATGGCCGACACCCGGCCGTGACAACGATTGAGACATGGTTCATGAGAGAAGAGACAGGGATCTATGGACACAAACATGGCCGACACCCTGGCCGTGACAACGATTGAGACATGGTTCATGAGAGAAGAGACAGGGATCTATGGACACAAACATGGCCGACACCCGGCCGTGACAACGATTGAGACATGGTTCATGAGAGAAGAGACAGGGATCTATGGAAAAAAAACATGGCCGACACCCTGGCCGTGACAACGATTGAGACATGGTTCATGAGAGAAGAGACAGGGATCTATGGACACAAACATGGCCGACAACCTGGCCGTGACAACGATTGAGACATGGTTCATGAGAGAAGAGACAGGGATCTATGGACACAAACATGGCCGACACCCTGGCCGTGACAACGATTGAGACATGGTTCATGAGAGAAGAGACAGGGATCTATGGACACAAACATGGCCGACACCCTGGCCGTGACAACGATTGAGACATGGTTCATGAGAGAAGAGACAGGGATCTATGGACACAAACATGGCCGACACCCTGGCCGTGACAACGATTGAGACATGGTTCATGAGAGAAGAGACAGGGATCTATGGACACAAACATGGCCGACACCCTGGCCGTGACAACGATTGAGACATGGTTCATGAGAGAAGAGACGGGGATCTATGGACAAAAACATGGCCGAAAACCCTGGCCGTGACAACGATTGAGACATGGTTCATGAGAGAAGAGACAGGGATCTATGGACACAAACATGGCCGACACCTGGCCGTGACAACGATTGAGACATGGTTCATGAGAGAAGAGACAGGGATCTATGGACACACATGGCCGACACCTGGCCGTGACAACGATTGAGACATGGTTCATGAGAGAAGAGACAGGGATCTATGGACACAAACATGGCCGAAAACCTGGCCGTGACAACGATTGAGACATGGTTCATGAGAGAAGAGACAGGGATCTATGGACACAAACATGGCCGACACCCGGGCCCGTGACAACGATTGAGACATGGTTCATGAGAGAAGAGACAGGGATCTATGGACACAACATGGCCGACACCGGCCGTGACAACGATTGAGACATGGTTCATGAGAGAAGAGACAGGGATCTATGGACACAAACATGGCCGACACCCTGGCCGTGACAACGATTGAGACATGGTTCATGAGAGAAGAGACAGGGATCTATGGACACAAACATGGCCGACACCCTGGCCGTGACAACGATTGAGACATGGTTCATGAGAGAAGAGACAGGGATCTATGGACACAAACATGGCCGACACCCTGGCCGTGACAACGATTGAGACATGGTTCATGAGAGAGAGACAGGAATCTATGGACACAAACATGGCCGACACCCTGGCCGTGACAACGATTGAGACATGGTTCATGAGAGAAGAGACAGGGATCATGGACACAACATGGCCGACACCCTGGCCGTGACAACGATTGAGACATGGTTCATGAGAGAAGAGACAGGGATCTATGGACACAAACATGGCCGACACCTGGCCGTGACAACGATTGAGACATGGTTCATGAGAGAAGAGACAGGGATCTATGGACACAACATGGCCGACACCTGGCCGTGACAACGATTGAGACATGGTTCATGAGAGAAGAGACAGGGATCTATGGACACAAACATGGCCGACACCTGGCCGTGACAACGATTGAGACATGGTTCATGAGAAAGAGACGGGAAATCTATGGACACAAACATGGCCGACACCCTGGCCGTGACAACGATTGAGACATGGTTCATGAGAGAAGAGACAGGGATCTATGGACACAAACATGGCCGACACCCTGGCCGTGACAACGATTGAGACATGGTTCATGAGAGAAGAGACAGGGATCTATGGACACAAACATGGCCGACACCCTGGCCGTGACAACGATTGAGACATGGTTCATGAGAGAAGAGACAGGGATCTATGGACACAAACATGGCCGACACCCTGGCCGTGACAACGATTGAGACATGGTTCATGAGAGAAGAGACAGGGATCTATGGACACAAACATGGCCGACACCCTGGCCGTGACAACGATTGAGACATGGTTCATGAGAGAAGAGACAGGGATCTATGGACACAAACATGGCCGACACCTGGCCGTGACAACGATTGAGACATGGTTCATGAGAGAAGAGACAGGGATCTATGGACACAAACATGGCCGACACCTGGCCGTGACAACGATTGAGACATGGTTCATGAGAGAAGAGACAGGGATCTATGGACACAAACATGGCCGACACCCTGGCCGTGACAACGATTGAGACATGGTTCATGAGAGAAGAGACAGGGATCTATGGACACAAACATGGCCGACACCCTGGCCGTGACAACGATTGAGACATGGTTCATGAGAGAAGAGACAGGGATCTATGGACACAAACATGGCCGACACCTGGCCGTGACAACGATTGAGACATGGTTCATGAGAGAAGAGACAGGGATCTATGGACACAAACATGGCCGACACCCTGGCCGTGACAACGATTGAGACATGGTTCATGAGAGAAGAGACAGGGATCTATGGACACAAACATGGCCGACACCCTGGCCGTGACAACGATTGAGACATGGTTCATGAGAGAAGAGACAGGGATCTATGGACACAAACATGGCCGACACCTGGCCGTGACAACGATTGAGACATGGTTCATGAGAGAAGAGACAGGGATCTATGGACACAAACATGGCCGACACCTGGCCGTGACAACGATTGAGACATGGTTCATGAGAGAAGAGACAGGGATCTATGGACACAAACATGGCCGACACCCTGGCCGTGACAACGATTGAGACATGGTTCATGAGAGAAGAGACAGGGATCTATGGACACAAACATGGCCGACACCCTGGCCGTGACAACGATTGAGACATGGTTCATGAGAGAAGAGACAGGGATCTATGGACACAAACATGGCCGACACCCTGGCCGTGACAACGATTGAGACATGGTTCATGAGAGAAGAGACAGGGATCTATGGACACAAACATGGCCGACACCCTGGCCGTGACAACGATTGAGACATGGTTCATGAGAGAAGAGACAGGGATCTATGGACACAAACATGGCCGACACCTGGCCGTGACAACGATTGAGACATGGTTCATGAGAGAAGAGACAGGGATCTATGGACACAAACATGGCCGACACCCTGGCCGTGACAACGATTGAGACATGGTTCATGAGAGAAGAGACAGGGATCTATGGACACAAACATGGCCGACACCTGGCCGTGACAACGATTGAGACATGGTTCATGAGAGAAGAGACAGGGATCTATGGACACAAACATGGCCGAAAACCCTGGCCGTGACAACGATTGAGACATGGTTCATGGAAAAAACAGGGACTTGGAAAAAAAACATGGGACATGGCCTGAAAGAGAGACAGGTTCATGGAAAAACAGGGACTTGGCACAACATGGGACATGGCCTGAAAGAGAGACAGGTTCATGAAAAAGGGGGAACTTGGCAAAAACATGGGACATGGCCTGAAAGAGAAAGGTTCATGGAAAAACAGGGACATGGCAAAAACATGGGACATGGCCTGAAAGAGAGACAGGTTCATGGAAAAACAGGGACTTGGCAAAAACATGGGAAAAGGCCTAAAAAGAGAGACAGGTTCATGGAAAAACAGGGACTTGGAAAAAAAACATGGGACATGGCCTGAAAGAGAGACAGGTTCATGGAAAAACAGGGACGGCAAAAACATGGGACATGGCCTGAAAGAGAGACAGGTTCATGGAAAAAAGGGGGGACTTGGCAAAAACATGGGACAGGCCTGAAAGAGGACATGGCAAAGGGAAAAACGGGACATGGAAAAAACATGGGAACCCGGCCTGAAAAATTTGGACATGGCTGAAAAAGAGACAGGAAAGGGAAAAAAGGCCGCCCCCCTGGCCACAACTTTGGACATGGCTGAAAAAGAGACAGGGTCATGGAAAAACAGGGACAATGGCCACAACTTTGGACATGGCTGAAAAAGAGACAGGGTCATGGAAAAAAAAGGCCCCCCCCGGGCCCCGGGGACATTTGGAAAAAGGGGGGGAAACGGAAAAAAAGGGGGAAAAAAGAGACAGGGTCATGGAAAACAGGGAAACCCCTGGCCACAACTTTGGACATGGCTGAAAAAGAGACAGGGTCATGGAAAAACAGGGACATGGCCACAACGGAACAGGCTGAAAAAGAGACAGGGTCATGGAAAAACAGGGACATGGCCACAACTTTGGACATGGCTGAAAAAGAGACAGGGTCATGGAAAAACAGGGACATGGCCACAACTTTGGACATGGCTGAAAAAGAGACAGGGTCATGGAAAAACAGGGACATGGCCACAACTTTGGACATGGCTGAAAAAGAGACAGGGTCATGGACACAAACATGCCGACAACCTGGCCGTGACAACGATTGAGACATGTTTCATGAGAAGAGAGACAAGGGATCTATGGACACAAACATGGCCGACACACTGGCCGTGGAAACGCATTGAGACATGCGTTTCATGAGAGAAGAGAAGGGATCTTATGGACACAAACATGGCCGAACACCCTGACCGTTGACACCGATGGAGACCATTGTCATGAGAGAAGAGACAGGGATTATGGACATAGCTGGCGACACCCTGGCCGTGACAACGATTGAGACATGGTTCATGAGAGAAGAGACAGGGATCTATGGACACTAGCATGGCCGACACCCTGGCCGTGACAACGATTGAGACATGGTTCATGAGAGAAGAGACAGGGATCTATGGACACTAGCATGGCCGACACCCTGGCCGTGACAACGATTGAGACATGGTTCATGAGAGAAGAGACAGGGATCTATGGACACAAACATGGCCGACACCCTGGCCGTGACAACGATTGAGACATGGTTCATGAGAGAAGAGACAGGGATCTATGGACACAAACATGGCCGACACCCTGGCCGTGACAACGATTGAGACATGGTTCATGAGAGAAGAGACAGGGATCTATGGACACTAACATGGCCGACACCCTGGCCGTGACAACGATTGAGACATGGTTCATGAGAGAAGAGACAGGGATCTATGGACACAAACATGGCCGACACCCTGGCCGTGACAACGATTGAGACATGGTTCATGAGAGAAGAGACAGGGATCTATGGACACAAACATGGCCGACACCCTGGCCGTGACAACGATTGAGACATGGTTCATGAGAGAAGAGACAGGGATCTATGGACACAAACATGGCCGACACCCTGGCCGTGACAACGATTGAGACATGGTTCATGAGAGAAGAGACAGGGATCTATGGACACAAACATGGCCGACACCCTGGCCGTGACAACGATTGAGACATGGTTCATGAGAGAAGAGACAGGGATCTATGGACACAACATGGCCGACAACCCTGGCCGTGACAACGATTGAGACATGGTTCATGAGAGAAGAGACAGGGATCTATGGACACAAACATGGCCGACACCCTGGCCGTGACAACGATTGAGACATGGTTCATGAGAGAAGAGACAGGGATCTATGTACACAAACATGGCCGACACCCTGGCCGTGACACGATTGAGACATGGTTCATGAGAGAAGAGACAGGATCTATGGACACAAACATGGCCGACACCCTGGCCGTGACAACGATTGAGACATGGTTCATGAGAGAAGAGACAGGGATCTATGGACACAAACATGGCCGACACCCTGGCCGTGACAACGATTGAGACATGGTTCATGAGAGAAGAGACAGGGATCTATGTACACAAACATGGCCGACACCCTGGCCGTGACAACGATTGAGACATGGTTCATGAGAGAAGAGACAGGGATCTATGGACACAAACATGGCCGACACCCTGGCCGTGACAACGATTGAGACATGGTTCATGAGAGAAGAGACAGGGATCTATGGCACAAAGCATGGCCGACACCCTGGCCGTGACAACGATTGAGACATGGTTCATGAGAGAAGAGACGGGAATCTATGTACACAAACATGCCGACACCCTGGCCGTGACAACGATTGAGACATGGTTCATGATAGAAGAGACAGGGATCTATGGACACAAACATGGCCGACAACCCTGGGCCGTGACAACGATTGAGACATGGTTCATGAGAGAAGAGACAGGAATCTATGTACACAAACATGGCCGACACCCTGGCCGTGACAACGATTGAGACATGGTTCATGAGAGAAGAGACAGGGATCTATGGACACAAACATGGCCGACAACCCTGGCCGTGACAACGATTGAGACATGGTTCATGAGAGAAGAGACAGGGATCTATGGACACAAACATGGCCGACACCTGGCCGTGACAACGATGGAGACAATGGTTCATGAGAGAAGAGACAGGATCTATGGAACAAACATGGCCGACACCCTGGCCGTGACACGATTGAGACATGGTTCATGAGATAAGAGACAGGGATCTATGGACACAAACATGGCCGACACCCTGGCCGTGACAACGATTGAGACATGGTTCATGAGAGAAGAGACAGGGATCTATGGACACAAACATGGCCGACACCCTGGCCGTGACAACGATTGAGACATGGTTCATGAGAGAAGAGACAGGGATCTAATGGACACAAACATGGCCGACACCCACCTGGCCGTGACAACGATTGAGACATGGTTCATGAGAGAAGAGACAGGGATCTATGGACACAAACATGGCCGACACCCTGGCCGTGACCACGATTGAGACATGGTTCATGAGAGAAGAGACAGGGATCTATGGACACAAACATGGCCGACACCCTGGCCGTGACAACGATTGAGACATGGTTCATGAGAGAAGAGACAGGGATCTATGGACACAAACATGGCCGACACCCTGGCCGTGACAACGATTGAGACATGGTTCATGAGAGAAGAGACAGGGATCTATGGACACAAGCAAGGCCGACACCCTGGCCGTGACAACGATTGATAATTGGTTCATGAGAGAAGAGACAGGAATCTATGGACACAAACATGGCCGACACCCTGGCCGTGACAACGATTGAGACATGGTTCATGAGAGAAGAGACAGGGATCTATGGACACAAACATGGCCGACAACCTGACCGTGACAACGATTGTCACATGGTTCATGAGAGAAGAGACAGGGATCTATGGACACAAACATGGCCGACACCCAGGCCGTGACAACGATTGAGACATGGTTCATGAGAGAAGAGACAGGGATCTATGGACACAAACATGGCCGACACCCAGGCCGTGACAACGATTGAGACATGGTTCATGAGAGAAGAGACAGGGATCTATGGACACAAACATGGCCGACACCCTGGCCGTGATAACGATTGAGACATGGTTCATGAGAGAAGAGACAGGGATCTATGGACACAAACATGGCCGACACCCTGGCCGTGACAACGATTGGGGAATGGTTCATGAGAGAAGAGACAGTAATCTATGGACACAAACATGGCCGACAACCTGGCCGTGACAACGATTGAGACATGGTTCATGAGAGAAGAGACAGGGATCTATGGACACAAACATGGCCGACAACCTGGCCGTGACAACGATTGAGACATGGTTCATGAGAGAAGAGACAGGAATCTATGTACACAAACATGGCCGACAACCTGGCCGTGACAACGATTGAGACATGGTTCATGAGAGAAGAGACAGGGATCTATGTACACAAACATGGCCGATAACCTGGCCGTGACAACGATTGAGACATGGTTCATGAGAGAAGAGACAGGAATCTATGGACACAAACATGGCCGACAACCTTGCCGTGACAACGATTGAGACATGGTTCATGAGAGAAGAGACAGGAATCTATGGACACAAACATGGCCGACAACCTGGCCGTGACAACGATTGAGACATGGTTCATGAGAGAAGAAACAGGAATCTATGGACACAAACATGGCCGACAACCTGGCCGTGACAACGATTGAGACATGGTTCATGAGAGAAGAGACAGGAATCTATGGACAGAAACATGGCCGACAACCTGGCCGTGACAACGATTGAGACATGGTTCATGAGAGAAGAGACAGGGATCTATGGACACAAACATTACCGGGACCCTGGGTATGACAACGATTGGGGCATGGTTCACGGGTGAAGCCAGCGATCGACCAGTATAAAAGCGCACACAGGACATGAAAGACGCCTTGGGAATGAATATGCAAGAGATAGGGGATCTGGCCAGTGATCGAGAGTCTGCCCTGTTGGCCTTAATGAGTACGATGTCAAACAAAGGGTGTGGTAAATAAAGAGAAATGTGTACTACCAGCTGTGGTCAAGAAAAGAAGACAGTATCGGAAAACTGGGCATTTTAAACTTAGATGATGATATGAAAATAATTAAGAACATTTGTTAGAAAAAAACAAAAGCTGCAATAAGAATTGACAACCACTTGAGAACTGTTCAAAACATTAAAGAAGATGTTAGACAGGTTTGTATACCATCAGTTTGTACAAGAAATAATGCGACCAATACAAGACAGGCCAGGAATAGCGGTTGGTGGGCATAATGCAGACAGCTTACGTTATGCTGGTGACATGGTTATTAACGCTGAAAATGAAACGTAGTTACAAGAAATGATAGATATAGTTGCCACAGAAAGTCAACATAAAGGCCTTAATCTGAATAACAGAAAAACAGAAGTGGCTATTACGAATAAAACGTGTGATTCCCAAGTCATCCAAGTGCATGGAACCAATATGAAACAAGTCAATGAGTCTAATTATGTGTGTACTGTAATAAAAGTAGATGGAAGATGTGTTAAAGACGTTACGTGTAGAATAGCCCAAGTTGTTTTTGTTGTTTGTCCATCAAGAATGATGATGACCATTCATTTCATCCAGTGGGGTTGAAGGTATGGAGCCGTGGGTTCTAAGATGGCTGATAAGGCCTATTTTGGCTCGAAATGTTCTTTGACATTGTGGGCAAACAATGCTTGACGTCTCTGGAGGAGGATTTCCTGCAGTGGTTTTTCTGTCCTGCCTTTTCTTCACAGCTCTTGCAGTCCTGGTTGCCTCACATATGACTGCACCTTTGCGTAATGATGCACGCCACGAATTTCGGTCTCTGGCTGCAGCCTCCCAGGTGTCATGATGAATTCCAAAAGCATTCAGTGAAATTTTCAGAGTGTCTTTAAAGTGTTTCCTCTGGCCACCTTGGGAGCGTTTACCACAACGCAGTTCGCTGTAAAAAATTCGTTTAGGGAGCCTGTGATCTGGCATGCGAGTCAAGTGACCAGCCCAGCGAATCTGATTCTTCATCAGTAGAGTGTGGATACTGGGCATGGATGCTCTTTCTAGGACTTCAGTGTCTGGGATCTTGTCTTGCCATTTAATCTTCAGTAGCTTCCTAAGGCAGACTGTGTGGAAGTGGTTTAATTTCCTAGCGTGTCGCTGATAAACAGTCCAGGTTTCACAAGCATATAGCAGTCTGGATAATACAACTGCTTTGTAGACTTTTAGCTTTGTTTGCAGGCTTATTCCAGTTCTGTCCCATACATTCTTGTACAGTCTGCCAAAGGCCGCACTGGCCTTGGAGATTCTTGCATTCATTTCGTCATCAATTGTGGCAGCTTGTGACACAGTGCTGCCAAGATAGGTGAATTTGTCCACAACACTTAGTCTATGATCATTCACTTTGATATTCGGCACAGTGTGATTATTCCATGGAGCTGGCTGGTACATAACTACAGTCTTCTCCAAGTTGATATTGAGCCCAAAGTTAGCACAGGCATGTGAGAAAGCTGAGACATTATGTTGCATGTCCGCCTCTGAGTTGGCGTATAGAGCGCAATCATCAGCAAACAGGAGCTCTCTGACGGTGTCGCTGTTAATTTTGGTTTTAGCTTTCAGCCTTCTGAGATTGAATAACTTTCCATCCATACGGTAGTTGATGTCTATTCCAATGTCGTTGTTCTCGAAGACATTCGTCAGCATAGCTGAAAACATGAGGCTGAACAGTGTTGGTGCCAGGACACATACTTACTTCACTCCATTGGTGACAGGAAAGGGCTCAGACAGTTCACCATTTTCCTGCACTCTTGCCTGCATACCATCATGAAATAGCCGCACTATTTGGACAAACTTCCTTGGACAGCCATATTTCGCCATAATCTTCCACAGTCCTTCTCTGCTGACTGTATCAAAAGCCTTGGTAAGGTCAATGAAAGTGGAGAACATTTCACAGTTCTTTTCATGACATTTCTCTTGCAGCTGCCTTGCAGCGAAAATCATGTCAACAGTTCCACGTTCTTTTCTGAAGCCACATTGACTCTCAGGAAGAAGACCTTGATCGAGATGGGCTGTGAGGCGATTGAGAAGAATTCTGGCGAGTATCTTCCTTGCAATTGAAAGCAAGGAGATGCCTCGGTGGTTGTCACAGGATTGGCGGTTTCCTTTACGTTTTATAGCCCAAGCAAAGGCAGCAATTCACTGGATGACGCGTATTTTCTGCAATTTTAGTTGTGTTAACCTTAAGAGCCGTATTAAGCCAATCCTGATGTATGGAGGCGAAGTAATTAACATGCATTTGAGGAGTTATGTGAAAGTTGCGGGGATGTGGTTTTATAGAAGAATCATGAGAACATCGGATAGACAGAGCAAGGAAGATATCGTGAAAATAGTTAACTCACAAGGATAACTGGTTACTCGCATTAGAGGAAGACAGTTTGGGTATGTGATGAGAAGAGGAAGGCTGGATTATGTTGCCACAACGGGAAGACTGGAGTATGTCGTCACAACGGGAAGGTTGGAGTGTGTCGTCACAACGGGAAGGTTGGAGTATGTCGTCACAACGTAAAGCAAGATATCTGGACAAGATAATTATAGAGGGAAGTGTACAGGGGAAGCGGAGAAGAGTTAGAGCACATTGTAGACGGGATCAAGATGTGACGGGTAATTTACACACCACAACAACAGCGGCCAGACATGTGGCGTGCGAAAAAGACATTTATATAGAGTGTTGTCTGGGTAGAGGGGCCTTTACCGAGTGAGAAAGGTCTGGAAAAGTGAGTATCGTCTGGTAAAGTGAGTATCGTTTGGTAAAGTGAGTATCGTCTGGTAAAGTGAGTATCGTCTTGTAAAGTGAGAATCGTCTGGTAAAGTGAGGAGCGTCTTGTAAAGTGCGGAGCATCTAGTAAAGTGATGAGCGTCTGTGGAGCGTCTGTTAAAGTGATGAGCGTCTGTGGAGCGTCTGTTAAAGTGATGAGCGTCTGTGGAGCGTCTGTTAAAGTGATGAGCGTCTATTAAATTAAGGTCCGTCTGGTAAAGTGAGTATCGTCTGGTAAAGTGAGTATCGTCTGGTAAAATGAGTATCGTCTTGTAAAGTGAGAATCGTCTGGTAAAGTGAGTATCGTCTGGTAAAGTGAGTATCGTCTGGTAAAATGAGTATCGTCTTGTAAAGTGAGAATCGTCTGGTAAAGTGAGTATCGTCTGGTAAAGTGAGTATCGTCTGGTAAAATGAGTATCGTCTTGTAAAGTGAGAATCGTCTGGTAAAGTGAGTATCGTCTGGTAAAGTGAGAATCGTCTGGTAAAGTGAGTATCGTCTGGTAAAGTGAGTATCGTCTGGTAAAGTGAGTATCGTCTGGTAAAGTGAGAATCGTCTGGTAAAGTGAGAATCGTCTTGTAAAGTGCGGAGCATCTAGTAAAGTGATGAGCGTCTGTTAAAGTGATGAGCGTCTGTTAAAGTGATGAGCGTCTATTAAAGTAAGGTCCGTCTGGTAAATTGATGAGCGTTTGGTAAAGTGAACAGCGCTTGGTAAAGTGAGGTGCTTTTTGCCTAACGAGGAGCATTTGCCAAAGTTCGTTTGGTAAAGTGAGCAGCGTCTGCCCACGTGAGTAGAACGCCAGGCTGCAATGTGGGCAATTCAGTGTTCGAATCCTAGGTAATGTGATGGATTCTTTTCTGACTGCGGCAAGAAGAAAGCCAAAATTTACACAGTTCGCGGCGACTGCAACAATCAACGGCCTTAATTTCTTAGGCTCAAGACACCCCCCCCCCTCCCCACCTGTCCAACACCGCAAGGTATTATAGGCAGTGGATGACAGTGACGGACAGTTATCTGGGTAAGATTCTGTTCAGACTGTCTGATGTTGCTATTTTATTATATGGCATGCGTTCTGTTAAGATTGTTTGATGTTGATAGTTTACTATATGGCATGCGTTCTGTTCAGACTGTCTGATGTTGATATTTTACTATATGGCATGCGTTCTGTTAAGATTGTTTGATGTTGATAGTTTACTATATGGCATGCGTTCTGTTCAGATTGTCTGATGTTGATATTTTACTATATGGCATAGGTTCTGTTCAAATTGTCTGAAAATATGTTACTGTTTGGAATGGGTTGAAACGTTACTTGCACATCCTTTGCAGAACGTCGCAGTCAACTCCAGCATTTTCTGGCTATTTGTGATTTTCTTGGCAAGTTTACATTCAGTAGTTTGCCATTGGTTTTTAAACGTCCGGTACTCATACCATCGTGTGAAAACCAGCGCAAGGCGGCATGCGCCCAAATCGCCAACAGCTGTGTTTCGAAATCGGTATGCAGGATTTGCCACAGCGCCGGTTGAGTATTTCGATGACCCAACGTCATTCAAAAGACGTGGAAGTTTTTTTTTTACTGGCTATAACGATGATTTATGAAACTAAAAGCCAGTGCCGGTTCTCTTTTCACACACGAACACAATAGCGAGAGAAAAAAAATAAAAGAGAAAGGATAGAAAGAAAGAGAAGTATGTGTAAAAAGAATATGATTGAACGGTGGTGGCAAATGGTTTTGTGTGAACACAAATCCATCATTAGAGAACGTGTGGAACACTTTATCTGCGAATAAATACAAATCTCGTTGCCTAGTAACCGCTGAATCAGTTAAAGCATGCATTTTAATATCAGTAATGCGCGTGACCTCATTTAGCCACGCGAGACATCATATTGTGATGTGGTTTTTTGTTTAAGCCATGCTAGTTATCTTGTAGCGAGGTTTAAAATATCACGTGCTTTCGACGCGAACAAATTAGTGCAGTCTGTTTTTGTCACGTTATGTTTAGGGATTTGTCGTATCTATGTTGGAGTAGTGGGGCGTGCTCTGATTATGCGGGTGGCGTGGGGTCGATTCATCCAGTAAGGTTTTATTAGTGGCATTTCTTCAAGTCAAGGTGCGGTGGAGTGTAAGCGTATGTGTGTGCGTATTTGTAAATGCTTATGTGCTTATGTATGTATTTTTGTTAATATGTCTGTTTGTGTGTGTGAATGAAAGCTTGTCTATATATATATGAGAGGCGTTGGAGAACATCGTGACAACTGGAAAGATCGAGGGGGAAGAGAGGCAGAGGCAGACCACGAGAAAGGATGCTGGATGTATTGCGACGGTGGCATAGAGGAATATCAACGGCAAATTTGATCCAGAACACCAAAGACCGAGATATGTGGAGAGTCATGAACGCCTACGCCAGTCGGCATGGCACTTGATGATGATGATGATGATGATGGTGATGATGATGATATATATATATATATATGTGTGTGTGTGTGTGTGTGTATTTATGTGTTCGTACAAACAGTACACACGTCAACAAACAGTACTCACATCAACAAACAGTAAACACATCAATCAACAAACAGGGCTCGATATTGACAAGTTAGTTGCATATTCTTTACAGGACTTTGCAGTCAACCCCAGCATTTTGTTTTGGCTGTTAATGAATTCTGAGAAAATTTACAAACTACTGAGTGTAATCTAGCCAAGAAATCAACAATCAGCTGAAAGATGCTGATGTTGACAGCGATGTTCTGTAAAGGATAAGTGGAAAAAAAAAATTTTGCCATTGCTTTCTGAACAACCGGCACTCGTACCATTTGTATGCGTGGGGGGGGGGGGGGAGGGGAGGGGGGCTGCGTGGTCTCGAGGTATGGTGCCCGCCTCGAGTGCTGGAGGTCCCAGGTTCAAGCCCCGGCCATGACCGGGATTTTTTCTCCTGAACTTCTGGTAATAAAATTTCCCCTGGTCTCTGGGTAGTGAGATCGGACGCCCGTTTGTATTGTTGCGCACGTAAAACATCCCTTGTCAGTTGGAAATCGAAAAAAGAGTAGCCTAACGGCGCTGCCTGAGTTTTCGAGTTAAACAATCTACCCAAAGTATTTCAGGATCCTCACTGGTGCTACAGAGTTCGTGCACTGAGCTGAGTTTCTCCAGACTCAGGTTTGAGTTAGGAGGAGAACGGAGCACTTATGGGTTGCACCCGTGTGCCGTGATGTTGATCCATCGACTAAACTAAACTAAACTAAACTAAACCAAACCAAACCATTTGTATGTCTACCCAACGCCATGCGGTCTGCTTCCAAATCGCTCATGCTAAACCCATGTTTGTATAGACCAATAGTCACTGGGTGGGATGTGTGGTGAGTATCACCTCTGCCGCGCTCACTCCTCAAGTCATGCTGGGTCGAAAAACTAATTTCCAAAATTGTTGCTGTGATAGATTATCTTCATTGGATTCTTTCTGAGCTCAGATCGATAATTGAAAATATTTAAAAAGAATATATATTCTCGACTTAAAAGGGGATTAAAATGCAGGACATCCAGATAGTCAAGCAAGCGTGCCAACCACTACACCATCTCAGCTACTTTTTTGCAAAATAAGCCTTTAAAATACATCTCAGCATTTCCCCGAAAATCCACCCCTGAAGAAATGAGATTTTCTAACCCAATTCAGTCCTCGCGGAATAACACAACCAAAAGAAAAAAGACTTAACGACCGTCTAACGATCTCTTCGTCAGACCCGGAGATTACATGAGGCTTGGCGAGAAATCCTGTACCAGTTTTCTGACCAACACTGAATTAAATCTCAGCTAACTGTAGATCGTTGGGGACGGTCAGGAAGAAGTGGTCGTGACGGAGTTGGTAGCATGGCCGTCAGCTTGTCCAGTAGCCATGTCTTCCAGTCTATATCCAGGCGGAGACAACCACCACCCCCCTCAATAACCTGCGTTCCCAGGTCGACTCAGTCTAAAATGTGAGCCAGGAAATGTTTCGGGAAGTAAAGGAGCCTAGTGGGATATTTACCCCATCACCAATAAAATATCGAATGGTTAATAAAATTATTAGTTTAGCGCCATATACCTAATGCTCCTTAAGGCGACTGACATGGTCCTGTACAATACTTAACAGTTACTTAGTTGCATATCCTTTACAGTTTTTCACAGTCAACCCCAGCATACGTGGACTGTTTGTGATTTCTTGGCAGTGTACGTTCAGTAGTTTGCCAATGCTTTCGGAACGACCGGCACACATATAATTTTATAACATAAATCCAACGCAAGGCGGTCTGCTGCCAAATCGCCCGCAGCTGTGTTTCGAACGTGGTATGCGGGATTACGAACTGTAAATGATATGAGGGAGGGGATAGGTTGGGGTGGGGGGGGGGGGGTTTGAAAGAAAGGAGACGCTGAGATGGATAAGCTGTTTGTGTGTGTGTGTGTGTATGAGTGAGTGAGTGTGTGTGTGTGTATGAGTGTGTGTGTGTGTGTATGTGTGTGCGAAACTGTGGACATGTCAACAAACTAAAATAATTGGAAGTTCGGTAAAGCTGTGGAAATGTCAACAATATAAAATAACTGGAAGTGTGGTAAAGCTGTGAAAGTATCAGTAATATAAAATAAGTAGAACTACGGTAAAGCTGTGGAAATATCAGGTATATAAAGTAAGTGGAACTGTGGTAAAGCTGTGGAAATATCAGGTATATAAAGTAAGTGGAACTGTGGTAAAGCTGTGGAAATGTCAACAATACAAAACAAGTGGAACTGTTGTAAAGCTGTGGAAATGTCAACAATATAAAATAAGTGGAACTGCGGTACAGCTGTGGACATGTCAACAATATTAAATAAGTGGAAACGTCGTAAAACTGTGGAAATGTCAAAAATATAAAATAACACGAAATAATGCAGCTTTACAGAACACAGTTACGGAAAATATAATGCGTTGCGGCGACTAGCCTTCATCAGCAAATCAATGTACAAAACACATCATTAAACATATCAAGATTAACAGGACTAGACAGCGCACAGAGTTGCAGCTGTAAACATACTTGAAGCATCCTATAGGATCATGGACAAACAGCAGAAGTTGACATTGGCTGCTCTTAGCCCATGCAAGTTATAATAATATATAATGAATAACAAAAGTTGTAACATCAATATACCAGCAGAAAGTATATTGATTTTTGTATTATATAGCACGAGTCATGACAGTTGTAACATTTTTATACCAGTCTATCTTGTATTGATTTGTTTCATATAGTCACGAAAAATTTGATTGTTTATGTGAATCGGGGAACCCTATCAGGCCACTAAGACAATTCATAAAAAAGAAAGAAGTAGAAGAAAGAAGTAGAGGCTTGTGTTTGTCATTATAAACCCCTACTCTGCAATAGTAGGTTCTTGTTGGACACATCTGTTTGTTCTCAATTCCGTCTAATGAATGTTTAATACTCTTATGTATTGATATGGAGTGTAATACTACAGATGTCTACAGAAAAGGCCTTCCTTGTGTATATATCTTTCTTTACAAAGGAATATAAAGGAGCATGTTGTGTTAGAGGTTCCATCAAATCTAGTCTTCAATTGAAAATTCAGGGCCTTTTGTATGTCTGTATTTTATTTCGCGTATTTTCAATGTATTTTGCTCTTGCCATGAATAAATACTGCTGTTTTGTTTAATTAATTATTCATTGACTTCTTCAATTGCTATGAGAATTGTGCTTCTTTCAGATTAAACGTATTCTTAATAATGTTTTTTTAAATAAAAATCACCGTATACAACTCCAGTTATAGTTATTATTTTCCTACTTCAAATTCTTTTCTGTAATGTCTACAGTTGTTTCTCGTTCCTTCAATCATTTCATATTTAATTCCAACAGTCTGCCCCGTTTACTTCAAATTATGGAGGCTCCCATAGTTTGGCAGTGAATCCGTTAACCTCACTATTTCCCAAGTGAATGCCCTGGAGGGCAAATTATCGGCCCTTTCCATGCCTGGTACACTTGCCAAGTCTGGACCGTAGAGCCAACTCTCATCTTTTGTGGGTGTTGTAACATTACGTGTGTCAACCAGTAATTCCGAAAATATCCAGATTGAACCGTGTAAGGCACTGAGTGAAAGTCAGCTATGGAGATTGAATTACTGAATGAAGTTCCGAGAAGTCAACATACATTGGATGGGAATTGCAGGGATCGGCCGGCAGGCTGCACTGAAAGGGAGGTGCAACAATTGATCCACGAAAATTCGCGACCAGGCGATGTAATCATCTAAACGCTAAGAGGTGTTTTGTGCAGGAGAGCCTGGCATATGATACCACAATATCTAGTCTGAGAAAGAATGTCGAGGAAGTCACAGCGATGTTCCGCTGGCTGGAGGATAAACAGCACACGCATGTCGTGATTGTAACGGACTTAAAAATTATGATGAGAAAGGTGAAAACAGACATGCTTCGGTCAATGAATGAATCATTAAAAACGAGAAGTAGATTGTGAGCTTTACTGAAACACGATTGCAAGAAACAAATTGGACGTTGCGGCCAAAGCCTTCGTCAGCACAGAACAAACAAACACAAACCAACACAATACTACATGAAACACACTACATGACAATATTAAGGGTACTTATCTGAATCTGTATCCTAGCGCGTTAGACGACTATCAGTGGATTGTATGAACCGTATGCATGGTCAACGGGTCAAAGGTCAATCCGCCAGAAGCTCAGGTATTGGCTAAGCCACTCGGAGAGAGAATAAGCGGGAAGAGGTGGGGATGGAGAGGCGCCCATGTACCGGAAGGTGAAAATTAGGATTGGCGAAGATGTCACGGACGCAGTTCGCAATTCGTAATTTCTCGTTCCGCGCTCGAAACACAGCTGCGGAAGACTTCGTTGCGTTGGTCCTCACAGAGGGGCATGAGTGGCGGTCGCTCAGAAAATGATTACAAACCACCGAGCTCAAATCTGCCAAGAAATCCCAAACAGAAAAAAAATAATGCTGGGGTTGACTGTAACGCCTTGCAAAGGACATGCAACTACCTTTTTTAGTGGACTATACAACTAGGGGGTGGGAGGGGATGGGGTTTAGAAGTTACATAAAACTATGTTGGACATTGAGGCCGTGAGGGGAGAGTGAACCCAACTGGAAGATGAGACGGTTTTCCAATGTCTTACTATCCCGTTCGTGGGATGCGCACGATTTGATGGCCGTGACCTGTATATCAGCCACGCCACAGTTGTAAGAACTGTTGAAGTGCATGGATACTGGTTTCTGGGCGTCCACTGCTGACATCACTGTTTGATACCAGAAAGGTATCGCTATCTCGTTATCTCTGGGCACCATGCTTCGGGCAGAGTGGCAGGCTTCCATTCAACAATAAAACAAAAGAGAGCACATGTTTGATGTTCTCCCCCAGACGACTATGCTGGTGTTGTGGGAAACGAGCAGGCGGACAGGATTGGCTGGGTCTGCATCCCTTGGTGGGTATTGGTGCATGATAAGGCAGACGTGACCGTGGCACTATGGGATCGTCCTATATAGTGCAGTAGAATGGATAAATCATCGCGGCTTGGAGAGAATTTTGCTGCAGGGAAAAACTCCAGACATGACACATAATCAGACTGCTACTGGTACTATTAATATTGGGACTCTTTGCTGACTGTTGCAGATGAGGACGGAGCACATAATGGAAATGTCCCGTGTGTTGTGATGTTAGGTCTTAACTCAACTCAGAAAGCCTACATATACATTAAGATGTATTTGAAAGTCCGCTACTTAGCACTCAAACACGGCCTTTGAGTGATCTTATTTGTGGAGCTGTTGTTGTTAATATCTTCCACTTACACCGTTAGGCGTCGTGGGGAGAGGTAATTCAAGTTCCAGTTGGTCTTTCCACCAATTTCTTCCATCATTCTTGAGCAGTATTTTTCTAGGAACAAGTAAATTCCTACCGGTTTGCTAGACCTGTCATATGTTCCTTACCTATTTAACACTGTTATTCTTTCTAAAACAACAATGTCACACTCACGGAAAGACTCTTCGTTATAACTTATATGCCTCCAGCCATTCAGGGAGGGTTGGACACACGGACCCTGCACTCACCCTTAATTTTACTGTTAATATTTCTTCTTCGTTTGCCCTCACTTTCTAACGGAACAAAAGCCCTCATCTAACCCTACCCCAAACCCCTTGGAGACTTGCTCACGGTGCGTTGGACTTTGTACTAAGCTAAATTTGTCTGAAGGTGAGGATAGCCTGTCTCACGTCAACTCTTCTTAGTCGCCTCTTACAACAGGCATTATAGGGTCAGTGTTACTGTTCTGTGCTTGTCTCATGGGCCCTGGTAATATACATAGTTTATTTGTCATATTATCTTTAGTTTCCCGTATCTCTGAGCTATTCGGGAATATTGATTGAACGTTAGAACTGAATGTTCTAAGTGTGGCGCTAAGTTTAATTTCTTTTGACTTCCACATAATTCCTGGTGCTCTTAAAGCTCGTCTGGCTTTCTGTATTCGTTAATATCGTTATGTCTTTCCCTCATCTTTGTCTACTTTGATAATTTAATAGGTTTATTATTCATTATTTCCTGTGGGATTTCGCCAGGGGAAGTCTGGTCTCGCCAGGGGAAGTCTGATCTCGCCAGGGGAAGTCTGATCTCGCCAGGGAAAGTCTTGTCTCGCCAGGGGAAGTTTGGTCTCGCCAAAGGAAGTCTGATCTCGCCAGGGGAAGTCTGATCTCGCCAGGGAAAGTCCTATCTCACCAAGGGAGGACTGATCTCGCCAGGGGAAGTCTGATCTTGCCAGGGAAAGTCTTGTCTCGCCATGGGAAGTTTGGTCTCGCCAAAGGAAGTCTGATCTCGCCAGGGGAAGTCTGATCTCGCCAGGGAAAGTCCTGTCTCACCAAGGGAGGACTGATCTCGCCAGGGGAAGTCTGGTCTCGCCAAGGAAAGTCTTGTCTCGCCAAGGGAAGTCTGATCTTGCCAGGGGAAGTCTGGTCTCGCCAAGGAAAGTCTGGTATCGCCAGGGGAAGTCTGATCTCGCCAGGGAAAATCTTGTCTCTCCAAGGGAAGTCTTGTCTCGCCAGGGAAAGTCTTGTCTCGGCAGGGGAAGTCTGGTCTCGCCAAGGAAAGTCTTGTCTCGCCAAGGAAAGTCTGATCTCGCCAGGGGAAGTCTGGTCTCGCCAAGGAAAGTCTGGTCTCGCCAAGGAAAGTCTTGTCTCGCCAGGGAAAGTCTTGTCTCGCCAGTGAAAGTCTTGTCTCGCCAGGGGAAGTCTGGTCTCGCCAAGGAAAGTCTGGTCTCGCCAAGGAAAGTCTTGTCTCGCCAAGGAAAGTCTGATCTCGCCAGGGAAAGTCTTGTCTCTCCAAGGGAAGTCTTGTCTCGCCAGGGAAAGTCTTGTCTCGCCAGTGAAAGTCTTGTCTCGCCAGGGGAAGTCTGGTCTCGCCAACGAAGTCTGATCTCGCCAGGGGAAGTCTGATCTCGCCAAGGAAAGTCTTGTCTCGCCAAGGGAAGTCTTGTCTCGCCAAGGGAAGTCTGATCTCGCCAAGCGAAGTCTGATCTCGCCAGTGAAAGTCTTGTCTCGCCAAGGAAAGTCTGATCTCGCCAAGGGAAGTCTGATCTCGCCAGGGGAAGTCTGATCTCGCCAAGGAAAGTCTTGTCTCGCCAAGGGAAGTCTGATCTCGCCAGGGGAAGTCTGATCTCGCCAGTGAAAGTCTTGTCTCGCCAAGGAAAGTCTTGTCTCGCCAAGGGAAGTCTGATCTCACCAGGGGAAGTCTGGTCTCGCCAAGGAAAGTCTTGTCTCGCCAGGGGAAGTCTGATCTCGCCAAGGGAAGTCTGATCTCGCCAGGGGAAGTCTTGTCTCGCCAAGGAAAGTCTTGTCTCGCCAAGGAAAGTCTGATCTCGCCAGGGGAAGTCTGATCTCGCCAAGGAAAGTCTTGTCTCGCCAAGGAAAGTCTGGTCTCGCCAAGGAAAGTCTGATCTCGTCAAGGAAAGTCTGATCTCGCCAGGGGAAGTCTGATCTCGCCAGGGGAAGTCTGATCTCGCCAAGGAAAGTCTTGTCTCGCCAAGGAAAGTCTGGTCTCGCCAAGGAAAGTCTGATCTCGCCAGGGGAAGTCTGATCTCGCCAGGGGAAGTCTGATCTCGCCAGGGGAAGTCTGATCTCGCCAAGGGAAGTCTGATCTTGCCAGGGGAAGTCTGGTCTCACCAAGGAAAGTCTGATCTTGCCAGGGGAAGTCTGGTCTCGCCAAGGAAAGTCTTGTCTCGCCAGGGAAAGTCTGATCTTGCCAGGGGAAGTCTGATCTCGCCAGGGGATGTCTGATCTCGCCAAGGGAAGTCTGGTCTCGCCAAGGGAAGTCTGGTCTCGCCAAGGAAAGTCTTGTCTCGCCAGGGAAAGTCTTGTCTCGCCAAGGGAAGTCTGATCTTGCCAGGGGAAAGTCTGGTCTCGCCAAGGAAAGTCTGGTATCGCCAGGGGAAGTCTGATCTCGCCAGGGAAAGTCTTGTCTCTCCAAGGGAAGTCTTGTCTCGCCAGGGAAAGTCTTGTCTCGCCAAGGGAAATCGAGTTTTCATTATCTTGATTTGTTCTGTTTATCTTTGCCATTTTTCTGAGCATGTTCAGACCTACATGTTGTGCCCTCCAGTCCAAGACCACACCATGGTAGCTTGGAGTAAGACAACTGGGCGTCAACTAATAGAGTGAGCACAGCCAACTTCATCCAGATATCATGTGACAGAGAGGAACTAGTCTCCGTGGCCAAGTTGTGCCTGCCTTGCGCTACGGAAGTTATTGGTTTGGTTTTGGCCTACGACTTTCACTTCACGAGTGCAGTTTTCTAGGCCACCCATGGGGGTCGTCGCAGGAGTTCGGAGTTCGTGCTTTATGCGACGGCTTCGGCAGGCCACCTCACGACGAGAGACCGAGCCGTATGGGACAACCCCTAGTGCAATGGTCAAGGAGAGTAACTTATTGCACAAAACGTTGTTCATGCGATAGAATGCAGTTTTTTTTCTTAATTTAGTTTAGTTTAGTCAAAGGATCAACATCACACGGGTGTAACCCATAAGTACTTCGTTCTACTCCTAAACTCAAGCCTGAGTTCGGAGAATCTCAGCTCTGTGCACGAACTCCGTAGCACTGGTGAGGATCCTGAAATACTTTGAATATATTTTTAACTCGAAATTTTGCCCGGGCAGCGCGGTTAGGCTACTCTTTTTCGATTTCCAACAGCCAAGGAGCCGGTCTCCGTGGCCTAAAAGCTTGCGAACGCGATTCGTGAGCCGCTTACCACGCGTTCTAAACGTTGCGGCGACCGATTTGGCAGCAGACTGTGTCGTGCTGGTGTTTTAACGTGTTAGTATGGGAGCCGGTCGTTCAGAAAGCAAAGGCAAACTAAACAATAAAAATAAGTAACAGTAAAATGCTGGTGTTGACAGCGATGTCCTGTACATAGGATATGAAAAAAAAAATACTGCCAAAGGAATTTTTACTTGCTCAACAATACACACGGGCGTCCGATCTCACTATCATAGACCAGGGGAAATTTTGTTACAGGAAGTGCAGTTGAAAAAATCCAGCACTCGAGGCGGACACCATACCTCGAGATAACTCAGTTTTTTTCTTAACCGTTCTTAATAGAATTCAGTCAATTGTTAATGAAATCCTGGCCACACCAAAACTAAACCAATGCTCCAGCTTATTTAATTCTTGCCACACCAAAACTAAACCATTGCACCAGACAGAAGCGAACAAATGAACAAATATGTACTATACAGACTAGCAGCCTTTTAGATAAGTATCTCATATTTGTTTCATTTTTTCTCATTATGCTTACTACGCGTTATTGTAGTGACTGTAGTATAGCCTCCGTATTTGATACGTTGTTGTGTTTTTGTTGTTGTTTTCATAAAAACAGAGATAAGATGCCGTAGAAGAGCTGAAGGAGTAACCGTGGGAGATAGAATTACGAACGAGGAAAGGCGACTGGGTCTGAAACTATTTTATTTATAGTCATACACTTCAAGACCAACATATTAAATGGTTTGGCCGCCTCACAAGATTGCCTAGGTGCCATCTTAACTGTCTTAAAATTCGTAATTTAGTCGACTGTTAATTGAATCCTGGCCCTAAAATTTACAACACACACACACACACACACACACACACACACACACACACACGCACGCACGCACGCACGCACGGTCACACACACACACACAATAAAAAACATCAGGGGTGACTGCGATGCCCTGTAACAGATATGCTACTAACTAAAGTTTGATTCCGGTATCAGCTTGGCAGCAGCCAAACCTCTGTTTCGATACCACTGAGGAATGGAGTTGGCAGTTCACCTCATAGTATACCGTGACCTATATGTTATTATTTTATTTTCCGTACTCTGACTGTGAACTCAAGCGTAGTCCATATACGGGCTACCACTTCTAGTGCACTGAACTGATTTTTGCGTGTGGATTAGCTTTCCCTATTACCAGTGTCCCTCGCCATCAGCAGAACCCGCTCCGACTTCTTAGGTACTTGCAGTTTACAAATTCAAGGACGAGAAGTCAACATTGTATTCTACTGAGTTGGACAGGGGTTGAACCCGCTACGCCGGCATCAGCACACCGGAAATGTAAGAGCGAGCGCTCTTATCCATTCGGATATTAAGTCGTTATTCATTCGGCCATGGCGACCCCCCAACCTCCATGTTATAAATCACCTCTTCTTTATTGCCACTCCGAACGCTCCAAACGTTATAACTAAGAAAACTATTGCGCATGTCATCCGTAATATTGAAATTGCACTGTCTCAGTCGAGTATGTATAGTCTCCAGCGTAGAATTCCACCGGAAGTGTCCAAGTATAAAGCATTTCTATCTATCATATTTGACTGTGTTCAATATAAAGCGTTTATATATCTTTTATAACTGACTTATAGGAAAATCAATGGAATTTAATGAAATACTCTACTTAGCCTTTGTCGACCAAGAAAAGGCATTTGAAAGAGTAAATAGAAACAAGACGAGGGAAATCCTTAAACAATATGGAGTGAGTACACATCTAACAAACCTATGTAGAAGTTTATACAACAACAGTGAATGCATAGTGAGAACAACTGGGGGACACTCACAACCCTTCACCATAAGATCTGGAGTACGACAAGGTTGTGTCCTGTCCCCTCTCTTGTTCATAACATATATAGACAGCATATGTACAGAAACCAGCCAAACAGAGACTGTAACAACACAATATAGCGAACAGAACACAGGAGAAGAACCAGCGGCTAATTACACCATTATAGACTCCTACTTACGGACGATCAAACACTTATAACGCCACACAAATAGCATAAACAAAGTGTGTAAAGAGCATAATATGAAAATTAATATCTATAAAACAGAGATAATGACTATAACCAAAGAAAAAAAAACACAACAACAACAAAGATTTATCTAAAAGAACACGCCCTGAAACAATTAAAGAGCTTCCAGTATTTAGGAAGTATAATATCATCAAAATGGCAAATCAGAAGATAAGATAGAAAATAGATGCAATAAGACAAACCAACTCATTGGACAAATGGTACCAATACTAAGGGACACATACGTACCATTAGATACTAAAAGAGCAGTCTACAAGACAGTCTTCTTACAAACTTTATGCTACCAATGCCAAACTTGGACAATGACAGAAAAAAGATTAAAGATAAATCACAACAAAACTGAGATTCCTGAGAAGAATACTCAATGTATCAAGAAGAGAGAAAATCAGAAATGAAGAATTCAGGACTAAAATGTGTGTGTGTGTGTGTGTGTGTGTGTGTGTGTGTGTGTGTGTGTGTGTGTGTGTGTGTGTGTGTGTGTGTGTGTGTGTGTGTGTGTGTGTGTGTGTGGTGTGTGTATGTGTGTGTGTTATGGCAGCAAATTAAATGGTGTGGACATATAACAAGGCTAGTTTAGTTTAGTTTAGTTGTTGGATCAACATCACGGCACACGGTTTACCCCATAAGTGCTCCGTTTTCCTCCGAACTCAAACCTGAGTCTAGAGAAACTCAGCTCAATGCACGAACTCCGTTGCATCGGCGAGGATCCTGAAATACTTTGGGTAGATTTTTAACTCGAAATTTTGCCCGGGCAGCGCCGTTAGGCTACTACCAACTAACAGCATACCACAACAAGCAATGACGTACAGACCAGACGGAACCAGAAGAAGAGGTCGGCCACGCAAACGATGAACGCAGGGAATAGCAGAGTCCATGGGAATATTGATACATGAAGGCCTTAAACATGTCCTCTCTCGCTATTTATGCTTCACCTCGACACAGCAAGGTACAAGGGGAACATGATGAGATGATGATGAGATGAGATGAGATGATGATGAGATGAGATGATGATGGGATGAAAGTATGATGATGAGGTGAAGATGAGATGAGATCTGACTGTGTTCAAGTATTAAGCCTGTACGAGGGTAAGTTAATAAGTAAGTCGCTAATGGCTGTAGAAAAATAACTAACTATGATAACAACTTGATATCAGTTTATTTTTATACATACATTGTCCCTTTAATTCTCAACATAATTTCCACCAAATTGATGCATTTATCCCATCGTTTTATCTGTCCTCCCAAACTGGCTGCACAGAACTGCGTGCTTTGTTTTCATTTACATGTCATTACCCCTGAACTGTGTGACTTACTTATTGACTCGCCCGCGTAACCTTTTCTACCCAGCTATGCACCGCTTTACGGGACAAACATTTTTCAGCATAAAGACTGACAACCAACCTTGGCGGGAGACATTTCGCGAATGACGCCGAAGTTGAATGTGAAGTGAAAACGTGGTTTAGAAAACAAAGCACGCAGGTCTAGGCAGCCGTTTTGGGAGGACTGATAAAACGATGGAATAAGTGCATCAATGTTGGTGGAAATTATGTTGAGAAATAAAGGACAATGTATGTATAAAAATAAACTGGATTCAAGTTGTTATAATATTTAGTTATTTTTATACAGCCATTTGTGACTTACTTATTAACTTACCCTCGTATATTACTATCATATATTTATTACATCTGTCACGTTGCTAGCTTTTGTGTCTGCCACATTTAGCTTCCGCATTTTCTCAAATTAAGGCGATGTAACAATGACATTGTGCGAGACAGCTTGAGCAAGAAATCAATAATCTGACATTTGAAAGCCGTATAAAATGACATTTTGATGGAATCCGTACAGAAAGCAATGGCAAACTACTGAACGTAAAACTTGCCCAGGAATCACATACACCAAAAACACACACACGCAAAAATGCTAGCGTTAACGGCTACGTCCTGTAAAGAATATACAACTAAGTACAGAGTATGCGAAGACTAACATTGATTAAAATAATACTTTAGGACTTAAATTACTCTAAAGTATATATTTACGACTTTTATAAACTATTTTATGAGGTTCTAGATTTTCCATTGATCTGTTGAAGATTATGCTTTAAAATAAAAAAAAAAGGATTTAGACAGAGCCATTAGCAGAAAGGGTGTGAATTATTGCGCCTTTACAGTGGCTCATCATCATCATCATCATCATCATCATCATCATCATCATCATCATCATCATCATCATCATCATCATCATCATCATCATCATCATCATCATCATCATCATCATCATCATCATCATCACCATCATCACTCATATCAAACTTGAAGTGTGTTTCAATGACCACAGGAACTTTGCTGACGATAGCGCAGATGCTGGCAGGGTCTCCCATGTCAGTCAGGTCAAGGGATAGAGACCAGACGAAGTGAGACATAGACCTGCTTGATGCATATTAGGTAGACATGGGACAGTTCAAAGGTGGGACGGGCAAACTCGAAACATGCTTGGGGAATTCCGATGTCCTGAACTACTGGATTGTAGCAACAGCAGCAACTCTATGTAGCAACTGCAGAAGGAGTAGTAGAAGGAGGAGGAGGAGGAGCGGTAACAGGAGGAGGAGTGATAACAGGAGGAGGAGTGGTCATAGGAGGAGTGGTAACAAGATGGGGGACGGTAACAGGAGGAGAAGTGGTAACAGGAGGAGGAGTGGTAACATGAGGAGGAGTGGTAATATGAGAAGTAGTAACAGGAGGAGAAGTGGTAACAGGAGGAGGAGTGGTAATAGGAGGAGGAGTGGTAACAAGATGGAGGACGGTAACAGGAGGAGGAGTGGTAACAGGAGGAGAAGTGGTAACAGGAAGAGGAGTGGTAACAGGAGAAGGAGTGGTAACAAGATGGAGGACGGTAACAGGAGGAGGAGTGGTAACAGGAGGAGGAGTGGTAACAAGAGGAGAAGTGGTAACAAGAGGAGGAGTGGTAACAGGAGGAGGAGTGGTAACAGGAGGAGGAGTGGTAACAGGAGGAGGAGTGGTATCAGGAGGAGGAGTTATAACAGAAGGAGGAGTGGGAACAGGACGCGGAGTGGTAACAGGAGGAGGAGTGTTAACAGGAGGGGGAGTGGTAACAGGACGAGGAGTGGTAACAGGAGGAGGAGGAGTGTTAACAGGAGGAGGAGTGGTAACAGGAGGAGGAGTGGTAACAGGAGGAGGAGTGTTAACAGGAGGAGAAGTGTTAACAGGAGGAGGAGTAGTAACAGGAGGAGGAGTGGTAACAGGAGGAGGAGTGGTAACAGGAGGAGAAGTGGTAACAGGAGGAGGAGTAGTAACAGGAGGAGGAGTGTTAACAGGAGGAGGAGTGGTAACAGGAGAAGAAGTGGTAACAGGAGGAGGAGTGTTAACAGGAGGAGGAGTGGTAACAGGAGGAGGAGTGTTAACAGCAGGAGGAGTGGTAACAGGAGGAGAAGTGGTAACAGGAGGAGAAGTGTTAACAGGAGGAGGAGTGGTAACAGGAGAAGAAGTGGTAACAGGAGGAGGAGTGTTAACAGGAGGAGGAGTGGTAACAGGAGAAGAAGTGGTAACAGGAGGAGGAGTGTTAACAGGAGGAGGAGTGGTAACAGGAGGAGGAGTGGTAACAGGAGGAGAAGTGTTAACAGGAGGAGGAGTAACAGGAGGAGGAGTGGTAACAGGAGGAGAAGTGGTAACAGGAGAAGAAGTGGTAACAGGAGGAGAAGTGGTAACAGGAGGAGGAGTGTTAACAGGAGGAGGAGTGGTAACAGGAGGAGGAGTGGTAACAGGAGGAGAAGTGGTAACAGGAGGAGGAGTGTTAACAGGAGGAGGAGTGTTAACAGGAGGAGGAGTGGTAACAGGAGAAGGAATGGTAACAGGAGAAGGAGTGGTAAAAGGAGGAGAAGTGGTAACAGGAGGAGGAGTGGTAACAGGAGGAGTTAGTTAGTTAGTTAGTTAGTCGACAGATCATCCTCATTGCACATCGAACCATTCAGCCCATAAGTGCTCGGATCCCCTCCTCAGCAAATCCCGCAGCGTGTAGCGGCTAACGACGCCAGTTCTGTGTTGGTTTATCAGTCTTCTTTGGCTTCCTGCGTAGTGTTCTTGTTTGGCCACCCCTCTTTTAATTTGCTGCTCCCGCAGTCTGGCCATTGTTGTAGATTCACAGTCATCACTTCCGGTAACAGGAGGAGGATTGGTAACAGGAGTAGGAGTGTTAAAAGGAGGAGGAGTGGTAACAAGATGGAGGACGGTAACTGGAGAAGGAGTGGTAACAGGAGGAGGAGTGGCAACTGGAGGAGGAGTGGTAACAAGATGGAGGACGGTAACTGGAGGAGGAGTGGTAACAGGATGAGGTGTGGTAACAGGAGGAGAAGTGGTAACAAGATGGAGGACGCTAACTAGAGAAGGAATATAACAGGAGGAGGAGTGTTAACAGGAGGAGGATTGGTAACACGAGGAGGAGTGGTAACAAGATGGAGGAACCGTAACAGGAGAAGGATGAGCGGTAACAGGAGGAGGAGTGGTAACAGAAGGAGGAGGAGCGATAACAGGATGAGGTGCGTTAACAAGAGGAGGTGCTGTAACAGGATGAGGAGGAGCGGTATCAGAAGGAAGAGGAGTGGTAACAGAAGGAGTGTAACATGAGGTGTATGAGCAGTAACAGAAGGAGGAAGGGTGGTAACATAAGGAGGAGGAATGGTAACAGGAGGAGGATTGGTCCAATAGTAGGAGGGGTGGATTTATTGAGGAGGAGTGGTAACAGGAGGTGGCGGAGCGGTAACAGAAGGAGGAGGAGTGGTAACAGAAGGAGGCGGAGCGGTAACTGAAAAAGGAGCGGGAATTGAAGGAAGCCACAGCAAGAGGATGAGAAATGGTAACAGGGTGAAGAGGAGTGGTAACAGGAGGCGGAGCAGTAACAAGAGAAGAAGAAGAGAAGAAGAAGAAGAAGAAGAAGAAGAAGAAGAAGAAGAAGAAGAAGAAGAAGAAGAAGAAGAAGAAGAAGAAGAAGAAGAAGAAGAAGAAGAAGAAGAAGAAGAAGAAGAAGAAGAAGAAGAAGAAAGAAGGTGGTAAAGAAGAAGCTGAAAGAAACAAATGTATAAGATAATGACGATGAAGGAGTGGAAGTCGACAATGAGAAGGAGGAGTATTAAAAGAAAAGAAAAAAATAGTGAAACTGAAAATGGGAAATCGCGAAATGCAGTTGAAGTCAATTTGCGGATCCTTAATTACTACTCATTCTGATTTATTTGGTTGCTTCGGGATTAGAGATTTAAATATTGAGCACAACCCACTACTGGCAACGCTGATCGTATTGTGGTTAGTGTTGGAACTCTTCGATGGCTGCTGAGGATGGGGACGGAGAGCGTATGGGAATGTCCCGAATGCTGTGATGTCGGTTCCTAAATCAATCAATCAATCGTATTCTGGTATGAACCTAAGGCCTTGACGTGGATACGATCAGCGTTGCCAGTAGTGAGTTGTGCTCAATATTTAAATACTACTCATTCCTTTCCCGCCCTTGCCGAACCACCGGGAAGACATCCATTTAAATTCCAGTAAAACAACCCATGTTCTGACCTATGGAGGCAGATTACCTCACTCCCCTGCCAACGACCTGCACCAGATGAAACATCGATTTCAGGATAACACCACATCACATTTTCTTCTTTCTACCAGTGACTCCGACACCACGTGGGTCTAATGTGTGAACTTTAGCAGACAGTTTCTCAACCAATTACAGAGTGACCACGGAAATAACTAATGAACTAGTACCGGTAATTCCCCGGTGTAATCTGAAACATTTTCAGTCAGTCTGTGTCGGGAAGCGTAGGACTGGATCAAGGCGCATGGAACATCCGGCTCGCGGGCCATTTAAGGCCGATGAAATCATTTTGTCTGGCTCTGTCAAGGGAACTGCAGGCTGGGCTAGAAATTCAATAAATTCAGGAGCTTTATAAGCTAAAATTCTCTTGGTCACTACTCGGTGTCACGCCATTTTGAAACTTCCTACTCCACTCATACACTTGCTGGACTAACAGGCATACATTACCACACTGGACCTTCATTCGCCGATGAAGTTCTATAGGTTTCACCCCTTCACTGATCAAAAACAAATAACAGAAGACTGCACCTCTTTTTTGCATGTCAAAAGTGGGGCAGCCATCTTTAAACTGCCCTTATTACGTCACCGTGTTCATCTACAAAGTGATGTCAGGTACTTAACCCACATGACATCCTTAACAATAATATCGACAGATTAAAAGACAATGGCGTGGATATTGTAATTTCTATCAGACTTTTCAGGTTTTCACGTTAAGTTCCCTTGAATATTTACTTTCTTCGATGTTTTTGTTTTATTCATTACACCTCTGTGTTGAAGTGGTTACAGTGCCTACCTTGCGCTTCGAAGGATTTTGGTTCGATGCCAGACTTTGTCATTCGCTTCACAAGTGAAATGTTCTCAGAGACTCATGGGGGTGGTCGTTGTTACGGAGTTCTTGCTTGTGTCGATGCTTTAGGCAGACAGATCTGCAGAGAGAGACTGGCGCATATGGAATAAAGCCGGTGTAATGAAGCCAAGACTCTCGCCTGTAGACCGCTTATATAGAACCCGACGATTGGCTCGGACAAGGCTCCTTCTCTTGTTTTGTCGTTTCCTTGCATGTAATAATTCAATCACGAACATGTTTCATATATATTGCTGTCCTCCTCCTCCTCCTCCTCCTCCTCCTCCTCCTCCTCCTCATCGTCATCATCATCATCATTATCATCTTCATCACCACAAGCCTCATGTGCCAAGTTATGTATTCAGCTCAGTGCAGATAACCATCAATGCACTCTACACAAGACCTTTCGTGCTCCGATCTTACACATCAATAACCCCATTACCGTACATCCACGAACTGTGCCAGTTCAGGACGCTGATTGATGGACGACCTCATCTATGGGTGTGCTGGCCTTATCTGTCCGCTCCAATCTACAGTCTGAACGTTTTCATTCTAACAGTTGATGCTGATTCATTTAGTCCAGTCCTCGTTTCGTAAGCCGGCACAGTTCTTCACAAACAGGTCATCTGTGTACTTAATACATTTGTTTAAATTTATTCTTTTATGTCATTCTGACAACCTGTTAAACAATTGCGTCCTCACTAAATCAGCTATTTTAACGGAGAACAGCATGGCCGAATGGATAAGATCCCTCGCTCTTAAACTTCCAATGCGCTGATACTAAGCTAGCAGGTTCAACCCCTACACGGTCTGTTGGACTAAAATATTGACGTCTCGTCCTTGATTTCGGGACGTAAATTACAAGTGCCTCAGAAGTCGAGGTGAGTTCGGTTCCCTTGGTGGTAATGAACATTGGTTATTTGCGATGGCTAGCCCAGTATATACTACTAGCAGTAGTGTTGTACGTGTGTGGACTGCATCATCATCATGTGCCATGCCGGTAAGCGAGGACGATCATGTTTTGCCATTTCACTCGATCACCAGAGTCGTCGATCAGCTCTGTGTTCCTGTCTCGACTATGCCATGTGGCCAAGCTATCCAGGTATTTACTTCTCGGTCTTCCTCTTGGTCTGTTCCCTTTGATCTTGCCAGATGTCACCAAGTTCTCCAATTCATTTCTTCTCATAACATGCCCAACAATTTTTGACTGTCTACGTCTAATTTCTCTAATCAGTTTACGGTTTTCTTTTGTTTCTTATAGTACTTGGTCATTGATTTTTCTGACTGTCCATGAAATTCTTTGCATTCTCCTCAGAAACCATATTTCAATTAGCCATCAGATGTTTTTCAGCTTGACTGCTCATTGTCCACGCTTGACATCCATACAAAAGTACAGGTTCTGTGTAGCACTTTAACACTCTTTTTCTCGTTTCAGTTTATATTTCTTTTATTGGTCAGTATGTTTTTCATCTTGCAAAAGGCTGCCTTCGCCATGGCAATTCTTGTTGTAATCTCTTCAAGGCATCTCCCATCAGATGTTATGACTGTTCCAAGATAATTGTACCGATTCACTTGTTTAAGAGTATTCCCATTTACTTGTATATTACATTGTGGTATTTCGTTCTTCCTAGTGACGACCATAAACTGTGACTTTTTGCAATTTAATTCTAACCCAAGTTGTTCACTGTGTAAAACAACCCAATTATTACTCCTTTCATATCGTCAACATTTCTGAAAATACTTTCACTGTACAGGAAAAATAAGACCTGGAGACATTACACATCCCTGTCTCACACCTCTCTTAATAGGCTGATAATTGCCTACTTCATTATCAATTCTTATGGCAGCTTGTTGTTTCCAATATATGTTTTTTTACGAGTCTAAGGTCTTTCCCATCAATTTGCAGATCTGCAAGCATATCCACCATGTTGACATGTCTTACTTTATCGAAAGCCAGTGTGTAGTCAATAAAGCAAAGATGTAAATCCTTGTTTACTTCTATAGAACATTGAATTACTGTTCTCAGCATATACACAGCATTTACTATTCTCCTTCCCTTCTACAAACCCACATTGTTCTTTTCCTATTTCGGGTTGTATTTTATTCTTAACCCTTTGCATGATAATTCTTAGCAAAACCTTTGTGATGTGGTTCATTATATTAATTGTTCGATATTGATCACATTCCAAGGCTCCTGATTTCTTCGGGATTGCAATAAATATAGAATTACATAATTCAGGAGGTATATCTCCAGTATCATATATTGTGTTTCGCAATCTAGTGACTTGATCTATTCCATATTCTTCTAGGGCAGTGATAATTTCTGTTGAGATGATGTCTGAACCCGGTGTCTTGCAAGATTTCATATAGTTAAGAGTGTTCCGAACTTCTTTCTTCAGAATTGATGGTCCTTCATTGTTACTCCGAATATCACAATGTTCTTGTCTTGTATCATCATAAAAGTGTTTCACATAATCTGATCATGGTTTTCTATTATGATCTTTCCATCTTTAGTTTTCAGGCAGCCTGTTGATGTATATGTTCTTTTATTGATAAGGTCCTGAAATCTGTTGCGCATTAATTTGGTATGTTTACTGTCGTGTTGTTTTTCAATTTCTATGTAATTATTTTCTAACCATGCTTCTTTTTATTCTTTACATATTTTTCTGACTTTCCTGTGAATCTCTTCATATTTGTCAGGATTACTTTGGGTGTGTCTTCTTGTTTCCATTAGTCTAACAATTTCTTCAGTCATCCATTTCTGACGACCTTCTTTCTTAAATTTTGGTATGGTTGTTTCACAAGTGACTACACCCTTGCGTAATGATGTACGCCACGAATTTCGATCTCTGGTAGCAGTAGCCCAAGTGTCATGATGAATTCCAAAAGCTTTCAGTGAGATCATTAGAGTGTCTTTAAAGTGTTTCCGCGCTGGCCTTGGAGATTCTTGCATTCACTTCGTCATCAATTGTGGCAGCTTGTGACAAAGTGCGGCCAAGATAGGTGAATTTGTCCAAAACACTTAGTCTAAACCATTCACCTAATAAGAGCTCTAGATCATAAAATACATCAAAGCTGTTCTTTACTTCTATGTTAAAATTGTCTTGTATTTCCTTGTCATTTTTTAAAGCACACAGATCATATTTAGTGTTTCCTGGTGTATACTTGACTTTCTTTAAATTTACCTACAATGTGCCTATAATCAATCTGTGATCACTGTAACAGTCAGAAATTGGAACTGTTTTTGCGACTGTTAACGTATTCCGAAACCTTCTGTTAATCAGGATATAATCGATCTGGTTTCTAATCCTACTGTCAGGACTTCCCCATGTCCATAATCGTCTGTGATGTTGCTTAAACCAGGTGTTTCCTACATTCAGTTCATGTTCGTTTGCTCATTCTACAAGTCTGTATCCTCCCTCGTTTCGTTCTCCTAAACCAGTGGTTCTCAACTGGTGGGGAATTCCCCCGCAGGGGGGAATTTTAGGGTTTCCAGGGGGGGGGGGGGGGGGGTGGGAATGAAAACCATTTCAAGATCGCGTTAATACAAGAACTGATTACTTGATATTGGGTTTTCCTTCATACTTTACAGTTATGTGCGTCTCATCCTTCTAAAATTCATTTTATAAAGTAAGTAGACCTACAAATCATGTTTTATGTGGATGTCTAGACTTGTTTTAGTATATGCTATTAAATTTACCTTCCATTTTTACGCATACTGTGTAGGGGTGGGGGAGATTTTTAGATAGGAAATATGAAAGGGGGGAATGACGTTCTGAAAATACGGTGAAGGGGGGCACGGGCCAAATGTTTGATAGGAAGAGGGGGGAGGGGGAAATGACGTTCTGAAAATATGGTGAAGGGGGGCAGGGGCCAAAAAACGTTGAGAACCACTGTCCTAAACAATGTTTACCTACTGTACATCCATCACCCTGATTTCCTACTTTCGCATTGAAGTCACCCATTATAATATTTATTTCTGAATTTTTACATTTTTTCCAAGCAATCTCCATGTCATTATAAAACTCCTCTGCACTATCTTCACTGCTTTCTCATTTTGGGACATATATTTAAATGACGTTTATGTTAAAGGGTCTGCCGATTAATTGTACCAATAGAACCCTGTCTGACACTTTCCAATATCCTTTACCAGATTTTGATGTTTTCAGATTCGAGATAATTACTACACCTCTTTGCCTTTCCTCTCCTCCAGAATATATAATCTTAAAATCCCCTCCCCCTGTCTTAATCCTTGTCCCTTTCCATCGTCTCACACACTCCTAATATGTTAGTATTCTCCCTTCCAATTTCTTGTTTGAGTTTATCAATTTTCCATCAGCACTCATTGTTGTAACATTCCAAGTTCCTACTTTCAATGATAGTAATATATTGCACTCGGTAGCCTGTTGACGGTCTAGAGTCACCTGGTGCACATGACTATCTCGACCGGGCAAGGCTGCTCCTATGGAGCACCCATTTACCTCGTTTCTTTGAGTTTCGATGATATCGCAAAACATAATTTTCTTGACATCTGTAAAGAAGGAAGTTTGCCATTGCTTTCCTTCTTAGCAGTGACAATACTGGTCAATAACCGTAGCATTGTATCCCCAAAAAGAGATCCTCTGCCTACCGTCGTGAAACTGGATACCATAACCTACAACTATCTGTCGGCTGCTCTTCAACCTCATCCACCAGCTGCACCTATGGCTTCACGTAACTCTGATCGGGGGGCTAAACGGGTACTCCACCTTGCCCAAGGGTGTCCCGTAAGCTAGAGGAGGGAAGAAGTCACCTTACGTCTCATTTGAAAAGGATTACACCTACCCCGTTACCCGTGGATTGCGCATATGTTCAAAGTGAACGAACGCCAAAGAAATATTCTTGTGACAGATGGTAGATGGTAAGATTAGTAGTATCATAGACAGACTCCCAACACCAGAGATGTATCGGGATTATGAACAGATGGTTGGACCCGTCTATTTCAGTGGATTGTGTTCAACTTTATCAGCTGGTAACAAAGCCAAATGGTATCTGATGGTGTGTTGTTTTTGTTATTGATTCTTAGTGTTTAGACTACCGAAGTTCGGTTCAATATAATGTCATGATAAATTCATCAGCTGTGGCTTTATCAGTGTACATTGCAGGAGCCTCCGCGGTCAAGTAATTACATCGCCTGCCTCGCATTCTGAAAGTTTTGGTTTCGATTCCTGGCTACGACGTTCGGTTCAAGAGTGCAATGTTCTCAGAAACTCATGGAGATCATCGCTACAGCTACTCACTTCGTTCTTTATGCCGCACTTCGAAAATATACCGATCCATATAGGATAAAACTCAGTTTATTGAAGTCGAAATGCATGCCTTTTCGAACCTTTTTTGTTTCATTAACAACTTCGTTTATCTGTTTTTTGGTCCTCTTCTTCTGCGCTCCCTGCATTTCTCAGTGAAGTGATAGTGGGGGATGTACAGATTTTACATGCCCTCTTTCTAATGCTCTTTGTAAGTGTGTATTAATTTCTCTAAGGTTGTTCTTTATGCCATCACCCCGTCTGTTATATGGTCTTCCGCTTGCTGTCTCATCCTTGATGTGGGGACGAAAATTACAAGTGACTCTGAAATTGTAGTTGGTTCGCGTGATGGCGAGGGACAGTGGTAATAGGGAAAGTTAATCAACACGCAAAAAATTAATCCGGTGCACTAGAAGTAATAAACCGTATATGGACTACGCTTGAGTTCAAATAGAGCTAACGTACAAAACAAAACAAATAAATACATAAATACACAATATAAAAATAACACGAAGTAATGCAGTTTTACAGATCACAATTACGGGAAACATACGACGTTGCGGTGACTAGCTGCCATGTAGCTGATTCCCGGCTCGTCTATTCAGCCACAAGGACAAATGTAAGCAGGAACATGTAACAAAGGAGAATATCAAACAAACGAATGTCCTCGCCATTGTGGTCAGTGTTTATTATATGAAAGTCATCGTCGCTGTTTATACAATCATTTACCAACAGGTGCGGGCTGACATGCGATGATTCTAAATCACTCTACATAAAGTTCAACACTGCAAAATATCTCCTACACAATAGTTATCTCTAATCACCAACTTACGGCCTGGCTTGACCTTGACATCGGGCATGTGCTGTGCTCCACTGCCGTTCGCTCGGCGTACAGATTATCGAGCGTGACTGGCTTGTGTAATTAGCCGCTTAACTTGGGCGACGCACTTTTGCCTCAGGTTGAAGTATCTGTGCAACCTTGGAGTAATGTCAACTTCATGTCGCTTGACTTCTGCACTCGTTTTCACAACCGCCTTCGACGAGGACCCTGGCAAGACTGATTCTGTCTCGCCGCGTCTCCTCCGTGTACCACACAACTAGTGTCCCGTGATACGCAACTTTCCGGAGTCACTTCCCTTTGTCCCTCATCATCATCTGTTGCTCCCCGACTTCTCTCAACTTAATCGTGTGTTCTTTGTTCATAGTGATCATGTGAACGGTTCTCACTATGCCGATTCTTCTTCTCTTGTAAACATGTTCTTACTCTATCCGTTTACCGCTGTCTACCTCATATCGGTCCACGGCACTAGCCTTCAACAGCAAATACACACAGAAAAACATAAAAACTCGGAGAAGATACTACAGAGACTACATTTTATACGCACCAGTCAGTACAACTTCCTAACCGTTACATCAACGCGCCGGGCAGTACAACTTCCTAACCGTTACATTAACGCACCGGCTTCTGGAAGAGGTAGCACGTCTCCAACCTGCCTAAAGACAGCCGCCGGACACGACATGCACCTGAAACTTGAGGATATATGGGACAGAAGGGCTAGCTCGGGACATGCACCTGGAGCTTGAGGATATGTGGGACAGAATGGCTAGCTCGGGACATGCACCTGGAGCTTGAGGATATGTGGGACAGAAGGGCTAGCTCAGGACATGCACCTGGAGCTTGAGGGATATGTGGGACAGAAGGGCTAGCTCGGGGACATGCACCTGAAGCTTGAGGATATGTGGGACAGAAGGGCTAGCTCGGGACATGCACCTGGAGCTTGAGGATGTGGGGACAGAAGGGCTAGCTCCGGGACATGCACCTGGAGCTTGAGGATATGTGGGACTAGAAGGGCTAGCTCAAGACATGCACCTGGAGCCTTGATGATATGTGGACAGAAGGGCTAGCTCGGGACATGCACCTGAAGCTTGAGGATATGTGGGACAGAAGGGCTAGCTCGGGACATGCACCTGGAGCTTGAGGATATGTGGGACAGAAGGGCTAGCTCGGGACATGCACCTGGAGCTTGCAAGCTTGAGGATATGTGGGACAGAAGGGCTAGCTCGGGACAAGCACCTGGAGCTTGAGGATATGTGGGACAGAAGGGCTAGCTCCGGACATGCACCTGGAGCTTGAGGATATGTGGGACAGAAGGGCTAGCTCGGGACATGCACCTGGAGCTTGCAAGCTTGAGGATATGTGGGACAGAAGGGCTAGCTAGGGACAAGCACCTGGAGCTTGAGGATATGTGGGACAGAAGGGCTAGCTCGGGACATGCACCTGTAGCTTGCAAGCTTGAGGATATGTGGGACAGAAGGGCTAGCTCGGGACATGCACCTGGAGCTTGAGAATATGTGGGACAGAAAGGCTAGCTCAGGACATGCACCTGGAGCTTGAGGATATGTGGGACAGAAGGGCTAGCTCGGGACATGCACCTGAAGCTTGAGGATATGTGGGACAGAAGGGCTAGCTCGGGACATGCAACTGGAGCTTGAGGATATGTGGGACAGAAGAGCTAGCTCGGGACATGCACCTGGAGCTTGAGGATATGTGGGACAGAAAAGCTAGCTCGGGACATGCACCTGGAGCTTGAGGATATGTGGGACAGAAGGGCTAGCTCAGGACATGCACCTGGAGCTTGATGATATGTGGGACAGAAGGGCTAGCTCGGGACATGCACCTGAAGCTTGAGGATATGTGGGACAGAAGGGCTAGCTCGGGACATGCACCTGGAGCTTGAGGATATGTGGGACAGAAGGGCTAGCTCGGGACATGCACCTTGGAGCTTGCAAGCTTGAGGATATGTGGGACAGAAGGGCTAGCTCGGGACAAGCACCTGGAGCTTGAGGATATGTGGGACAGAAGGGCTAGCTCCGGACATGCACCTGGAGCTTGAGGATATGTGGGACAGAAGGGCTAGCTCGGGACATGCACCTGGAGCTTGCAAGCTTGAGGATATGTGGGACAGAAGGGCTAGCTCGGGACAAGCACCTGGAGCTTGAGGATATGTGGGACAGAAGGGCTAGCTCGGGACATGCACCTGGAGCTTGCAAGCTTGAGGATATGTGGGACAGAAGGGCTAGCTCGGGACAAGCACCTGGAGCTTGAGGATATGTGGGACAGAAGGGCTAGCTCGGGACAATGCACCTGGAGCTTGCAAGCTTGAGGATATGTGGGACAGAAGGGCTAGCTCGGGACAAGCACCTGGAGCTTGAGGATATGTGGGACAGAAGGGCTAGCTCCGGACATGCACCTGGAGCTTGAGGATATGTGGGACAGAAGGGCTAGCTCGGGACATGCACCTGGAGCTTGAGGATATGTGGGACAGAAGGGCTAGTTCGGGACATGCACTTGGAGCTTGCAATCTTGAGGATATGTGGGACAGAAGGGCTAGCTCGGGACATGCACCTGGAGCTTTCAAGCTTGAGGATATGTGGGACAGAAGGGCTAGCTCGGGACATGCACCTGGAGCTTGCAAGCTTGAGGATATGTGGGACAGAAGGGCTAGCTGGGACATGCACCTGGAGCTTGCAAGCTTGAGATATGTGGGACAGAAGGGCTAGCTCGGGACATGCACCTGGAGCTTGCAAGCTTGAGGATATGTGGACAGAAGGGCTAGCTCGGGACATGCACCTGGAGCTTGCAAGCTTGAGGATATGTGGGACAGAAGGGCTAGCTCGGGACATGCACCTGGTGCTTTCAAGCTTGAGGAAACGTGGGACAGAAAGGCTAGCTCGGGACATGCACCTGGAGCTTGCAAGCTTGAGGATATGTGGGACAGAAGGGCTAGCTCGGGACAAAGCACCTGGAGCTTGAGGATATGTGGGACAGAAGGGGCTAGATCGGGACACGCACCTGGAGCTTTCAAGCTTGAGGATATGTGGGACAGAAGGGCTAGCTCGGGACATGCCACCTGGAGCTTGCAAGCTTGAGGATATGTGGGACAGAAGGGCTAGCTCGGGACATGGCACCTGGAGCTTGCAAGCTGGGACAGAAGGGCTAGCTCGGGACAAGCACCTGGAGCTTGAGGATATGTGGGACAGAAGGGCTAGCTCGGGACATGCACCTGGAGCTTGCAAGCTTGAGGATATGTGGGACAGAAGGGCTAGCTCGGGAACATGCACCTGGAGCTTGCAAGCTTGAGGATATGTGGGACAGAAGGGCTAGCTCGGGACAAGCACCTGGAGCTTGAGGATATGTGGGACAGAAGGGCTAGATCGGGACATGCACCTGGAGCTTTCAAGCTGAGGATATGTGGGACAGAAGGGCTAGCTCGGGACATGCACCTGGAGCTTGCAAGCTTGAGGATATGTGGGACAGAAGGGCTAGCTCGGGACATGCACCTGGAGCTTGAGGATATGTGGGACAGAAGGGCTAGCTCAGGACAAGCACCTGGAGCTTGAGGATATGTGGGACAGAAGGGCTAGCTCGGGACAAGCACCTGGAGCTTGAGGATATGTGGGACAGAAGGGCTAGCTCGGGACATGCACCTGGAGCTTGCAAGCTTGAGGATATGTGGGACAGAAGGGCTAGCTCGGGACATGCACCTGGAGCTTGAGAATATGTGGGACAGAAAGGCTAGCTCAGGACATGCACCTGGAGCTTGAGGATATGTGGGACAGAAGGGCTAGCTCGGGACATGCACCTGAAGCTTGAGGATATGTGGGACAGAAGGGCTAGCTCGGGACATGCAACTGGAGCTTGAGAATATGTGGGACAGAAGAGCTAGCTCGGGACATGCACCTGGAGCTTGAGGATATGTGGGACAGAAAAGCTAGCTCGGGACATGCACCTGGAGCTTGAGGATATGTGGGACAGAAGGGCTAGCTCAGACATGCACACTGGAGCTTGATGATATGTGGGACAGAAGGGCTAGCTCGGGAATGCACCTGAAGCTTGAGGATATGTGGACAGAAGGGCTAGCTCGGGACAATGCACCTGGAGCTTGAGGATATGTGGGACAGAAGGGCTAGCTCGGGACATGCACCTGGAGCTTGCAAGCTTGAGGATATGTGGGACAGAAGGGCTAGCTCGGGACAAGCACCTGGAGCTTGAGGATATGTGGGACAGAAGGGCTAGCTCCGGACATGCACCTGGAGCTTGAGGATATGTGGGACCAGAAGGTGCTAGCTCGGGACAATGCACCTGGAGCTTGCAAGCTTGAGGATATGTGGGACAGAAGGGCTAGCTCGGGACAAGCACTGGAGCTTGAGGATATGTGGGACAGAAGGGCTAGCTCGGGACATGCACCTGGAGCTTGCAAGCTTGGAGGATATGTGGGACAGAAGGCTAGCTCGGGACTTAAGCCACCTGGAGCTTGAGGATATGTGGGACAGAAGGCTAGCTCGGGACATGCACCTGGAGCTTGCAAGCTTGAGGATATGTGGGACAGAAGGGCTAGCTCGGGACAAGCACCTGGAGCTTGAGGATAGGTGGGACAGAAGGGCTAGCTCCGGACATGCACCTGGAGCTTGAGGATATGTGGTGACAGAAGGGCTAGGCTCGGGACATGCACCTGGAGCTTGAGGATATGTGGGACAGAAGGGCTAGTTCGGGACATGCAACTTGGGAGCTTGCAATCTTGAGGATATGTGGGACAGAAGGGCTAGCTCGGCATGCACCTGGAGCTTTCAAGCTTGAGGATATGTGGGACAGAAGGGCTAGCTCGGGACATGCACCTGGAGCTTGCAAGCTTGAGGATATGGGGACACGAAGGGCTAGCTCGGGACATGCACCTGGAGCTTGCAAGCTTGAGGATATGTGGACAGTAGGGCTAACTCGGGACATCACCCTGGAGCTTGCAAGCTTGAGATATGTGGGACAGAAGGGCTAGCTCGGACATGCAGCCGTGGAGCTTGCAAGCTTGAGGATATGTGGGACAGAAGGGCTAGCTCGGGACATGCACCTGGTGCTTGCAAGCTTGAGGAAACGTGGACAGAAAGGCTAGCTCGGGGACATGCACCTGGAGCTTTCAAAGCTTGAGGCTATGTGGGACAGAAGGGCTAGCTCGGGAGCATGCACTGGAGCTTTGCAAGCTTGAGGATATGTGGGACAGAAGGGCTAGCTCGGGACCAGTGCACCTGGAGCTTGCAAGCTTGAGGATATGTGGGACAGAAGGTGCTAGCTCGGGCGGACATGCACCTGGAAGCTTGAGGATATGTGGGACAGAAGGGCTAGCTCGGGACAAGCACCTGGAGCTTGAGGATATGTGGGACAGAAGGGCTAGCTCGGGACAAGCACCTGGAGCTTTGAGGATATGTGGGACAGAAGGCTAGCTCGGGACATGCACCTGGAGCTTTGCAGCAAGCTTGAGGATATGTGGGACAGAAGGGCTAGCTCGGGACATGCACCTGGAGCTTGCAAGCTTGAGGATATGTGGGGACAGAAGGGCTAGCTCGGGACATGCACCTGGAGCTTGCAAGCTGAGGATATGTGGGACAGAAGGGCTAGCTCGGGACAACGCACTGGAGCTTGAGGATATGTGGGACAGAAGGGCTAGCTGCGGGACATGCACCTGGAGCTTTGCAAGCTTGAGGATATGTGGACAGAAGGGCTAGCTCGGGACATGCACCTGGAGCTTGCAAGCTTGAGGATATGTGGGACAGAAGGGCTAGCTCGGGACATGCACCTGGAGCTTGCAAGCTTGAGGATATGTGGGACAGAAGGGCTAGCTCGGGACATGCACCTGGAGCTTGAGGATATGTGGGACAGAAGGGCTAGCTCGGGACAAGCACCTGGAGCTTGAGGATATGTGGGACAGAAGGGCTAGCTCGGGACAAGCACCTGGAGCTTGAGGATATGTGGGACAGAAGGGCTAGCTCGGGACATGCACCTGGAGCTTACAAGCTTGAGGATATGTGGGACAGAAGGGCTAGCTCGGGACATGCACCTGGAGCTTGCAAGCTTGAGGATATGTGGGACAGAAGGGCTAGCTCGGGACATGCACCTGGAGCTTGCAAGCTTGAGGATATGTGGGACAGAAGGGCTAGCTCGGGACACGCACCTGGAGCTTGAGGATATGTGGGACAGAAGGGCTAGCTCGGGACAAGCCACCTGGAGCTTGAGGATATGGTGGGACAGAAGGGCTAGCTCGGGACAAGGCACCTTGAGCGTGCAGTCTTGAGGATATGTGGGACAGAAGGGCTAGCTCGGGACATGCACCTGGAGCTTGCAAGCTTGAGGATATGTGGGACAGAAGGGCTAGCTCGGGACATGCACCTGGAGCTTGCATAGCTTGAGATATGGATGGGACAGAAGGGCTAGCTCGGGACATTGCACCTGGAGCTGTGCAAGCTTGAGGATATGTGGACAGAAGGGCTAGCTCGGGACATGCACCTGGAGCTTGCAAGCGTGAGATATGTAGCGACAGAAGGGCTAGCTCGGGACATGCACCTGGAGCCTTGCAATGCTTGAGGATATGTGGGACAGAAGGGCTAGCTCGGGACAGCACCTGGAGCTTGCAAGCTTGAGGATATGTTGGGACAGAAGGGCTAGCTCGGGACATGCACCTGGAGACTTATCGAGGATATGTGGCACAGAAGGGCTAGCTCGGGACATGCACCTGAGCTTGAGGATATGTGGGGACAGAAGGGCTAGCTCGGGACATGCACCTGGAGCTTGAGGATATGTGGGACAGAAGGGCTAGCTCGGGACACGCACCTGGAGCTTGAGGATATGTGGGACAGAAGGGCTAGCTCGGGACATGCACCTGGAGCTTGCAAGCTTGAGGATATGTGGGACAGAAGGGCTAGCTCGGGACATGCACCTGGAGCTTGCAAGCTTGAGGATATGTGGGACAGAAGGGCTAGCTCGGGACAAGCACCTGGAGCTTGAGGATATGTGGGACAGAAGGGCTAGATCGGGACATGCACCTGGAGCTTTCAAGCTTGAGGATATGTGGGACAGAAGGGCTAGCTCGGGACATGCACCTGGAGCTTGCAAGCTTGAGGATATGTGGGACAGAAGGGCTAGCTCGGGACATGCACCTGGAGCTTGAGGATATGTGGGACAGAAGGGCTAGCTCAGGACAAGCACCTGGAGCTTGAGGATATGTGGGACAGAAGGCTAGCTCAGGACAAGCACCTGGAGCTTAGGATATGTGGGACAGAAGGGCTAGCTCGGGACAGCACCTGGAGCGTTGAGGATATGTGGGACAGAAGGGCTAGCTCGGGACATGCACCTGGAGCTTGAGAATAGTGGGAAGGAGCTCAGGACATGAAACCCTGGAGCTTGAGATATGTGGGACAGAAGGCTAGCTCAGGACATGCACCTGAGCTTAGGATATGTGGGACAGAAGGGCTAGCTCGGGACATGCAACTGGAGCTTGAGAATATGTGGGACAGAAGAGCTAGCCGGGACATGCACCTGGAGCTTGAGGATATGGGGACAGAAGGGCTAGCTCCGGACATGCACCTGGAGCTTGAGGATATGTGGGACAGAAGGGCTAGCTCGGGACATGCACCTGGAGCTTGAGGATATGTGGGACAGAAGGGCTAGCTCGGGACATGCACCTGGAGCTTGCAAGCTTGAGGATATGTGGGACAGAAGGGCTAGCTCGGGACATGCACCTGGAGCTTGCAAGCTTGAGGATATGTGGGACAGAAGGGCTAGCTCGGGACATGCACCTGGAGCTTGCAAGCTTGAGGATATGTGGGACAGAAGGGCTAGCTCGGGACATGCACCTGGAGCTGCAAGTTGAGGATATGTGGGACAGAAGGGCTAGCTCGGGACATGCACCTGGAGCTTGCAAGCTTGAGGATATGTGGGACAGAAGGGCTAGCTCGGGACATGCACCTGGAGCTTGCAAGCTTGAGGATATGTGGGACAGAAGGGCTAGCTCGGGACATGCACCTGGAGCTTGCAAGCTTGAGGATATGTGGGGACAGAGGGCAGCACGTGAGCCTGGACTTGAGGATATGTGGGACAGAAGGAGCTTGGGACATGCACGGAGCTTGCAAGCTTGGGATATGTGGGACAGAAGGGCTAGCTCGGGAATGCACCTGGGCTTGCAAGCTTGAGGATATGTGGGACAGAAGGGCTAGCTCGGGACATGCCCTGGAGCTTGAGTGATGATTGGGACAGAAGGGCTAGCTCGGGACAAGCCCTGGAGCTTGAGGATATGTGGGACAGAGGGCTAGCTCGGGACAAGCACCTGGAGTTGAGGATATGTGGGACAGAAGGGCTAGCTCGGGACATGCACCTGGAGGAGGATATGTGGGACAGAAGGCTGCTAGCTGGGACATGCACCTGGAGCTTGCAAGCTGAGGATATGGGGACAGAAGGGCTAGCTGGGCACCTGGAGCTTGCAAGCTTGAGGATATGTGGGACAGAAGGGCTAGCTCGGGACATGCACCTGGAGCTTGCAAGCTTGAGGATATGTGGGACAGAAGGGCTAGCTCGGGACATGCACCTGGAGCTTGAGGATATGTGGGACAGAAGGGCTAGCTCGGGACAAGCACCTGGAGCTTGAGGATATGTGGGACAGAAGGGCTAGCTCGGGACAAGCACCTGGAGCTTGAGGATATGTGGGACAGAAGGGCTAGCTCGGGACATGCACCTGGAGCTTCCCAAGCTGAGGATATGTGGGACAGAAGGGCTAGCTCGGACATGCACCTGGAGCTTGCAAGCTTGAGGATATGTGGGGACAGAAGGGGCTAGCTCGGGACATGCACCTGGAGCTTGCAAGCTTGAGGATATGTGGGACAGAAGGGCTAGCTCGGGACATGCACCTGGAGCTTGCAAGCTTGAGGATATGTGGGACAGAAGGGCTAGCTCGGGACATGCACCTGGAGCTTGCAAGCTTGAGGAATGTGGGACAGAAGGGCTAGCTCGGGACATGCACCTGGAGCTTGCAAGCTTGAGGATATGTGGGACAGAAGGGCTAGCTCGGGACATGCACCTGGAGCTTGCAAGCTTGAGGATATGGGGACAAAAGGGCTAGCTCGGGACATGCACCTGGAACTTTAGGATATGTGGCACAGAAGGGCTAGCTCGGGACATGCACCTGGAACTTTAGGATATGTGGGACAGAAGGGCTAGCTCGGGACATGCACCTGGAACTTTAGGATATGTGGGACAGAAGGGCTAGCTCGGGACATGCACCTGGATCTTGAGGATATGTGGGACAGAAGGGCTAGCTCGGGATCAAGAATTCTTTTCGAAGAGCACTAATGAGAACGACGCCCTACCGTGATGAGAATGACGCCCTGTCGTGATGATAATGACGTCCTTTCGTGATGAGAATGACGTCTAGTCGTGATGAGAATGACGTGCTGCCGTAATGTGAATGACGCGCTGCGGTGATGAAAATTACGCCCTGCCGTGATGAAAATGACGCCTTGTCTTGATGAAAATGGCGCCTTGTCTTGATGAGAATTACGTCCTGTCGTGATGATAATGACGCCCTGTCGTGATGAGAATGACATTCTGCGGTGATAAGAATGACACCCTGTCGTAATGAGAATAACACCCTGTCGTAATGATAGTGAAGCTTAGTCGTGATGAGAATGACGCCCTGACGTGATGAGACTGACGCCCTGTCGTAATGAAAATGACGTCCTGTCGTAATGAGAATGACGCCCTGTCGCGACGAGAATGACGCCCTGTCGCGATGAGAATGACGTCCTGCAGATTACTCGCTTCATCATGATGATGATGATGGGGCATAAGTGTCAGGTCTCAGTCTTCTATATGCTTGCTTGCTTGCTTGTGTTCGTTGGCTTGAGCTCCAACGCAAAGTCCTGTATGTCGGATGAAGGCATCCTGTTGTCCAACATCAGTGTGATGTCATACAGGACCTGAGGTTTGCGTGAGTATCCGTTGTCCCATGTCTGGCTTATTGGTGCGCAGACTGGTGGTTCCTCGCCGTACAGGCAGACACTCTCCGACTTCGGAGGAATCGGCGATCCTACTGACTTAGCCAGGACCCCGAAGGGACCTGTTGCCCAGGACGCTCGACGAGGACGCGTCAATAGGTCTTGGCCAGTATATAACCCGGCCCTGGTGCCTTGGAAACACCTCTGCGTCCCAGTCTTCTTTTAAAATATGAAAGAGAATGTTTGTTTGTTTTTTGTGTGTCCTTTATGCGTTCCCGAACGGTCCATCCGATTGAGATGAAATTTTGTACAGATGTTGTTCTCACTCCCGCGGATCCAACTGAAATAGTTAGGTAGTTAAAATCAAAATTTTCCCTCAAGCACGAAGAAAAAGCATTACGAGCTCAGAAACAGACGAAGAAATGTCCCGCCATCTTGCTCCAAGGGACTTCACTCTCTGATTAAACCAGAACTTAGTGTAATGAACAGTGTATATCTATTTATAAGGTGTGGTTTTGTGTGTGGTGTGTGTGTGGTGTGTGTGTGTGTGTGTGGTGTGTGTCCTTTATGCGTTCCCGAAGGTCCAAACAATTGAGATGAAATTTTGTACAGATGTTTTCACTCCCGCGGATCCAATTGAAAAAGTTAGTTAGTTTAAAATCAATTTTAAGTTTTACACGAAAGACGGGAGCATCAGCAACAGACGAGCAACGGGGTCGGGAACGGGGGAAAGGAAGGGAACGGG
>JACEFZ010009663.1:0-46116 GCA_014155875.1 Cepaea nemoralis | reverse complement strand
AAAAAAACCATACACTCTATAGTGTGTAAGATAAGGGTATTACGACAGTTATAATGGAAGGTGAGAATAACACCATGCTTTAGCGTGATTCTTGCTTGTGGGCCAGCTTTCCCTGTTACTAGTTCCCCAATCAGAAAAACCTAGCCCAACTTCTGAGGTACTTGTAATGTACGTAAGTAATGGTATTACCATGGTTCTAATATCATTAAGGGTAGCACTCGATTGGATCATGTAAAATAAGGATAATATAAAGATAAAGCAACTATACGGATACTACCATGACAAAGTAACGGCACAGGTAATCTTAGGGGTACTCAGCTGATGATGCAAGCCCCCCGTAGTCACATGACGAATGAGGTGTGGTAAATGTGTTGATAAGGCAATCTCAAACTGGATACCCTGAGTTGGAGACCTATTGTCTGCCGTCAACATAGTTGTCTTCCCTTGTCTAACAACTGAGTCTGTTACTGCCTGCCATCAATGTCTTCCCTTGTCTAACAGATTAACAGATAGTATCTACCATCAACTTGTTATGTCTTCCCTAGGCTAACAGATTATATAGTATCTGGCACCAACATGTTTTGTTTTCCTTTGGCTAACAGATTATATAGTATCTGTCACCAACATGTTTTGCCTTCCCTTGTCTAACAGATTATATAGTATCTGCACTCAACTTGTTATGTCTTCCATTGGCTAACAGATTATATAGTAGTCTGCCACCAACATGTTTTGCCTTCCCTTGTCTAACAGATTATATTTTAACTGCACTCAACTTGTTATGTCTTCCATTGGCTAACAGATTATATAGTATCTGCCACCAATATGTTTTGTCTTCCCTTGTCTAACAGATTACATAGTATCTGCCACCAACATGTTTTGTCTTCCCTTGTCTAACTGATTATACAGTGTCTGGCACTAACATGTTTTGTCTTCCCTTGACTAACAGATTATATAGTATCTGTCATCAACTTGTTATGTCTTCCCTTGTCTACTTGATTACATAGTATCTGCCATCAACATGTTTTGTCTTCCCTTGTCTAACTGATTATACAGTGTCTGGCACTAACATGTTTTGTCTTCCCTTGGCTAACAGATTATATAGTATCTGTCATCAACTTGTTATGTCTTCCCTTGTCTAATTGATTACATAGTATCTGCCACCAACATGTTTTGTCTTCCCTTGTCTAACTGATTATACAGGGTCTGGCACTAACATGTTTTGTCTTCCCTTGTCTAACTGATTATATAGTATATGCCACCAACATGTTTTGTCTTCCCTTGTCTAACTGATTATATAGTATCTGGCACCAACATGTTTTGTCTTCCCTTGTCTAACTGATTATACAGTGTCTGGCACTAACATGTTTTGTCTTCCCTTGTCTAACTGATTATATGGTATCTGGCATCAACATGTTTTGTCTTCCCTTGGCTAACAGATTATATAGTATCTGTCATCAACTTGTTATGTCTTCCCTTGTCTAATTGATTACATAGTATCTGCCACCAACATGTTTTGTCTTCCCTTGTCTAACTGAGTATACAGTGTCTGGCACTAACATGTTTTGTCTTCCCTTGTCTAACTGATTCTATGGTATCTGGCACCAACATGTTTTGTCTTCCCTTGTCTAACTGATTATATGGTATCTGGCACCAACATGTTTTGTCTTCCCTTGTCTAACTGATTATACAGTGTCTGGCACTAACATGTTTTGTCTTCCCTTGTCTAACTGATTATATAGTATCTGGCACCAACATGTTTTGTCTTCCTTGTCTAACTGATTATATGGTATCTGCCACCAACATGTTTTGTCTTCCCTTGTCTAACTGATTATATAGTATCTGGCACCAACATGTTTTGTCTTCCCTTGTCTAACTGATTATATGGTATCTGCCACCAACATGTTTTGTCTTCCCTTGTCTAACTGATTATATAGTATCTGGCACCAACATGTTTTGTCTTCCCTTGGCTAATAGATTATATAGTATCTGCCATCAACTTGTTATGTCTTCCCTTGTCTAACTGATTATATGGTATCTGGCACCAACATGTTTTGTCTTCAGATTATATGGCTAACAGATTATATAGTATCTGCCATCATCATGTTTTGACTTCCCTTGTCTAACAGATTACATAGTATCTGTATTCAACTTGTTATGTCTTCCCTTGTCTAATTGATTACATAGTATCTGCCACCAACATGTTCTGTCTTCCCTTGCCTAACTGATTATATAGTATCTGCCATCAACATGTTTTGACTTCCCTTAGCTAACAGATTATATAGTATCTGCCATCAACTTGTTATGTCTTCCCTTGGCAAACAGATTATGTAGTATCTGCCACCAACATGTTCTGTCTTCCCTTGTCTAACTGATTATACAGTGTCTGGCACCAACATGTTTTGTCTTCCCTTGTCTAACTGATTATACAGTGTCTGGCACCAACATGTGTTGTCTTCCCTTGTCTAACTGATTATATAGTATCTGGCACCAACATGTTTTATCTTCCCTTGTCTAACTGATTATATAGTATCTGACACCAACATGTTTTGTCTTCCCTTGGCTAACAGATTAAGTAGTATCTGCCATCAACAGCGTATCTAATGCCTGCCTGCCATCAACATCAATGCTGTCAAATGTTGACTGACAGTGTAAAAGTTGCCTATCACCAACATCACTGTTGTCGCTATTTTTACTGTCTACCTAATGGTTGCCATTAAAATTGCCGCTGTCAACTCCTGACTGACTGTTTAACTGTTACCTGCCATCAACATCAAAGTTGTCTTTCGTTGACTGAAAACTTTTCTTTTTCAATTCAATTAGTTTATTCCTCACCTCAAAAATACTCGTAATACACCATAACTTGATGTAATAGAACCACAGATTACTTCTTATCCTTGCCTGCACTAACTTTGGTCTTTGCGGTACCTCTCACTTTCTTGTGTCTGTTCTTTCTTTCCTTCCTCTGCTTTCTGTTCTCTTGTTTTCTAGGAATTCATGTCCTGCTAGTCTGTATTTACGCTCAAAGTTCTTGGCCTTGTCATAAACCAAGGCAAATCCAGTAGTTTTACCTCCGCCAAAATCATGTTTTGCTGTTTATCTATGCAATAAGATCTCTGTTTCTGTCTTACCCTGACCGAACTGCCTTCAACATGAATTATTCTTCTCTCGTCAGAATGTGCCTGCTTTCTTGCAGTCATCAAAATAACGCCAGGCTTATCTTACTTGACAATCTTCTTATGAATAATACAACACATCACATTCTGGCCAAAGCACCTTCTTTACTATAGCTATCAATCGTGAAATGAGGCAAATATGTCCTACATTATATATGATCTAATATGTTTCATTTATGTATAATCCTCTATCAAGTCACTGTCCTCAACGTGTTACATTATCTTGTTATTTGTTGCAGCGTTTTCACGTCTCTACATTTCATGAAATACAGGAGCCCTGGTTGGATAGAGCATTTGTCTTAGGATCACAGCGGTGTGCCTTTGTTTCCTTGTTCTACCCCTCTCCCTCAAATCCATCTACCTACCTATCCATCCATCCATCCCTCCATCTATCTATCCATCCAACCATTCATCCACTCACACGCCTGTCTGAATGTCCGTCCGTCCGTCTGTCTGTTTACCCACCCACCTATCTACCTACCTAACTACTTAGCTAAATCCATCTAAAGACAAAGAAAAAAGAAGGAACTCTTCTAGAAGAGAAGTAGAGACAATAATGACTAATATAGGGAGGTCATGGACGTAGCTAAGGCTATGACGGCCGGGAGTTGCTTGCGGGCGAAGAAAGAAGAGGAACACATAGCTTCCTCAAACGGGTGACTGAGAATTCTCTGGGAAAGCTTAGACTGTCGGGGTGACACTGACATCAGCCCTTGTCTGCAGTTTCATCATGGAAAATTATGGGCCTAACACCACGGTAGTGTACTAGATGCCTATTTTCTCGAATAAGGACGAAAAACTAGGACGCCCTAAGTGCTCGTTAGAGACTGGAATTAGTCAAGTGTAGGTCGTAAATGTCAACCTACCTGGCAAAAATTCAACAATGAGACAAGCTGCCCAAAATATAAATCTTATAGCAAGTAAATATGGATGTTGAAATCCAGGGGAAATCACCGCATTAATTTATCAAGGATAAAAGTTAATGCTAGATTTGGCTGGGCGGTCATGAGGCTATATTTGGCCGTCAATGATCACCACAATTGGCCATGGATACCTCAATAAGTGGTATGAGTACCCGTCCATAGATCACACAAAGATAATCTCAGCTCAGTGCATGCACTCTGTGGCACCGCCGAGGCTCCAAACGTGTGCATAAATGCTGTGATTACTCATTTGTGGAGTTGTTGTTTTTTTGTGTGGGGGAGGGGGGTGGTCCATCTGCTCTTTTGACTGTCTGTCAGAGATGGGGGTGTTGAACGTGCACATTGGTTTTCTTAGTCTGTCGTCATTGTTAGAAATCAATCAATGTTTGTTATTTGATCTATGCTGGCTTTATATACAATTATGAGACCTATGGTGCTATCTCAATGGTTAGATACGAATTCTGCCCGTATTCCATAGTTGTAGATTCATGTGTATGATAGACATGACTAATTAAGACATTTTTTTGGAGTCTCTAGTTGGTCATGCGTTGAAGTACACTTGTTCCTCCAGCGAGAAGCCGTAGTCATTTGGAGGTGACAGGTTCGAATCCCGGTCTGTAACTATAGCTTTCAATTTGTATGTTGTCTAGTGCGTCCTTTTAGTCTCTTACTCCTTCTTCTCACTTCTACGAGCGCCAAACAATACTATGTGTGTCTATATTATGAACCGTCCTTGTCAGAGAAGGCTAGGCATCCGATCCACTACCTCAGTTATCAGGAGGATCTCGACTGCCCTTTTCTAATGAGTACGCGCTGTAAATCGAACCAAGTCATTACGAGCCATAGGTGAATATCGTAACGTCTCAGTCACCCCAAAGTGGGATAGTAACTAAAGGACCCCTTTACGTGCTTTCAAGGGCACTGGACATGTGGTGCTAGGCCCACATTGTTATAGACCAATGGGCACTTGGTGGTTGATGTGGTCAGCGTCATGCCGACAACCTTTTACTTCCCAAGATATTTCCGGTTACCAGTTTTAGGTCGTGTCCACCTGAGAGCCCAGGCCACTTTTTAAAAAACAACTCAAATCCAATCAGATGTGTTCGACCCCAATACCATCGGAACGCCAGGCCAGCGTCTAGCCACTACGCTTCGGCTTCACCCTGGGCATACAATCATCATCATCCTGTGAAATGCCGGTAAGCGTGGGCGGCTATGATTTGCCACCTCACTCGATCACCGGAGTCGCGGATCAGTTCAGTGTTCGTGTCTCGACCATACCACGTGGCCAAGCCATCCAGGTATTTACTTCTCTGCCTTCCCCTTGCTAGACCCATATTTGTATAACGCCATCTTTTTTCTTTTTTTTTTTAAATATGGGCTCGCGGTTCCCCCACCCCCTGATGCCAAAGCCGTCCCATGAGGTCCCACGTCCCTGTGTGACATTCGGATGACCGCCTCTGCCTGTGGCCCTGGCAAAATCAAATGAAGATTCTACACTTTGATCTTAGCCAAAAGGTCGAAAAGCGATCGACACTCGGTGGGTGATGTCACAGAGAAATTGCATGTTAAGAAAACGCCACATCTAAGTCTTCGTATTGCAAACCATGATATGACATGACCGTGTCCCAGGCATACCGTCATCCCGAGGCTAATGGGGAACTGTTTGCGGTGTCTAGGCAAGTTACGTTCAGTGGTTTGCCATTGCTTTCTGAATGACCGGCACTCATACCATTGTAAGTACACCAATACTTGTCTGCTTCTAATTCACCTGCCGTGTTTCGAACGTGGTTTGCAGAATTGTTAATTGCGCTTGTGACTCCTTCGCCACTGCGGAGGCATAGGTGGCCAGTTTTCTCTCTCACAGCGAACGATGAGAGTTGGGCATCAAACCTTTGTCCGACCGTGTACATGCCGTCATGCATACATACTTACGTAAGTAAATCAATGCATTCTCCTTCTTCTTCTTCGTTCACCTTAAGATGAGAGTATGAATAGATGTAAAGAAAGCAGCAATCAACTTAAGTTTGTTGACATATCAGTGGAATCTGTCTTCAAAAGGAGCTTATGTAGACCAAAATACTTGTCTCTGTTCTGCATACGATGGATACTCTTGCAACAACCGTGGAGCTGGTAAAATTCTGCCGACGCAGAAGTAGAATTCGAAAGCTTTACTAGAACATGTGACAAACTGGGGGTTGCGGTTAAAATCTTCTTCAGCACACAAACTGCCCCGCAGCAGTTACTTGCTATGCATCTGTAATGTGATAGCGCTATCACAATGTGTAGGCCTAGAGCAAGGAGAAAGAGGCGGCCAGTCTTTCCCTCGCTGTGGCAAGCGACGAGGCCAGGCGTCGAACCCGCGTCCGACAGTGCTCATGACATTACCCGGTAGTTCGCTATCGACTTCGCTAGCACGCCCGTCACAAGGGTTACTTAGTTGACGTTAGTCCGTCAGCTGAATAAGATGTGTACTTTGTCTATACCTGCTGCCGAATGCATGAAGAAAGCACACACTGTACACATACAAGAACATGCACATTTCTGTGATATCATCAAATGACTTTTCCGAAGCAGTTTCGTTAAGCCTATGGCTGTGTACATTTTCAACGAGCATTTTTCGGGTTGGCTTTCCCTAGCCATTGACTGTCCCCAGTCTACATGCAAGGCAGCAGGTTAGTATATCTCTTTTTGTCTAGTTTCTATCCCTTGACCTGATCAACACGGGAGACCCTATTTTAGTCTGTCCAGAAATGAATGCCTTCATTCACGATCAATTATTTTGAAAATTGTCTGTTGCATCGTTATGAAATTTTTCCTGCCGTCTTATATTTATCCCCACCCAAGGAATATGTCTTTGATAGGTCCAAAAGCAACTTAAATCATGGAAAGCAGCGACATTTCTTTGATGTTTTGGTGAAAAACTAGTGATTTCTCGCTAACAACTTGTTTTACAGTAATGCCCCGTTCCACTACGCGAGGCTCTTGTCATAAGGCCAATCCTTTGTCACGAGCTCGCCATGATTTAACCGAAAATAATACCGACGTTTGCTTGGCGTATATTTTCTAGGCCACAACAGTCGTACTAACAGAGTAAACACAGCTGCACGGGATACATCGGGTCAGCCCTATACACATTGGTGGTGAGTGAGGAGGAAGTGAGTGCGCTGAATCATATATCATTGACAAGTCATAAACATATCAGGGGGAAAAACGGAAGTATTTAGCACGGAAGTAACAGTACATATGTAAATTTCGGGGTTTCCGGAACATCGAGTAGATTGACGGGGTTATTTGCAACTGTTTTTGGGGGTATACAGGAACTCGCTGCTTTTTTTGGATGTCAGAACCAGTGATGACAAATCTAACATGGGGGAGCCCGAGGGGGATGGATCCCTAAAGGGGGATGATCTGCCAATGTGCCACCTGTGGGGGGGCATAAAGGATAACGTCACGTGGCCAATTTGGTATTTTGCCATAAAAACCCCGAGTTGGGACCAACTAGGGGGACTTGAAAATGCTCTAGTCGGAGTGCCAGGGCACTGCAGTGCTTAGTGGAAATAATATCTACCGTGTGTTAATTAGTGACTTAATTTACACGTGCCTATAATGGCAGATGTAGATATGATTGATAGGACTGCAGTAGTGCCTTTTAAAGGGTATAACCTTTTATAATATTAGTTCAAATTTAAATATAGACTGTGGCCTTGTTAAACTATAGTGTGATGATTAGCACTGTTAGTGGAAACTAGTTAGAGTAGAATAGTGATATTAACTCTGCTAGTTAAGAATAGATTAGTGAAGTGTTGATAAGCTTTACTAGTTGAAAATTGAGTAATGAGGGATAATTGGGATCTTCCCGTGGGTGTCCCGGGGGGGGGTTTTCCGCATTCTTTTTGCTGATTTTTTCTTTGTCATAGCCTGATTCGGCTCTAGGTGGGTAGCTAATCTGCTCTTGACTAAGTCTAGTTAGCTAAAGATCATTAAGCAAGGTGATAGGCTTACACTCAGCCGAAAGGATCAGTGACTAGTACTATCACCAGATGTGTTGTTTCTATCCTAGGTTCCCTACCAGATCCAAGGAAACTCAACAATTTTGGGAAAAAATCCAATCCCATTCGGAAGAACACCAGTTCAACAATCAATAAAGTTGCATACAGAACGTAACTAAAGCTAGAAGGAAGTTGATTCACCAAAGAGAGTGATGCGTACTGATGCACCACACAGCATCAGACAGTAGTAACAAAATGAGAACAGTCTAATAGTTACCTAGTGTTATAAATCTCGTGTAATAGAAACAAGACATTATACGTGAGGCTAGATAGACACGAGTGGGGATCAATCACTTTAACAATTAACATTAATGACGGTGTACACACTACAAAGGACTTGTGCAGTTTTTTTTAAGGAACGATAGGAACGGACATTGTGTAGGGTGAAACCCGGGTCCATGATTAACTGTTAATACCCCCGGTGTCTTTTTCGGATGATCATAAAATTGGATTACCAGAGGTCTACAGAGGCAAAGCAGTACCCGGCAAGAGGGTTTCGGCAGGGGGTGAGATGTACATGTTCTGACGTAACGTGCTGTGGTCTATCCTTGCTGGGATCAGCTGACGGGGTTTGTGGTCTGAGAGTCCGATTCTACACACTTTATAGAACACGTCAAAATTTTCTTCGCATACACGTCTCATACACGTTACACTTTTCTTTAATAAATTAATCTTTATTAATTTCTAGAAGCAAGAGTTGTTGAGTATGTTGCGTTGGGAAGTATGAGGGGGGGCATAGTACGACAGTGAGAGAGTGATAGGAAAAGGTGTCCATAGGCTGATGGAGTGTGTTGGACGGAAGCTGGTGGATTCTCCAGAATATTGAGGGGGAAAAAAAATTTTATAATGTGGGTGTCGGCTCTCTTCACTCCAGGGACGACACTGTAAGGAGGACACGACATTTTTGGGGGGCTCGTAAACGTGATATTGGGACAGCGGGATCTCTCGTAAACGGAATCCTTGGACAGCGGGATCCCCCGTAAACGGAATCCTTGGACAGCGAGATCCCCTGCAAGCGGGAAACCTTGACAGTGGGACCCTCTGACAACGGGGTCTTTTGACACGGGATCCTTAGTTATAAGAGGGAGATATCATTTTGGAGAATCCAGCTAGAGTGAATGTGGATAGGGGTTAGGACTAAATTTACCTGTTCACACTTCACACGTCTGCATAGGTCTGTGGTCCTGATTCTACTCTTGTCACTGCGTGAATGTGCTGTGTGTGGTATATCTAGTTTTATAGTACTTGTTCATATATCTGTATAGTAATTTGCAGTTATATTGTACTGACCTGCTAGCTTACCTCTCTGTATAATGGCCACCCAAAATTAGCACAGCAGAATTAAAGGAAAAGGGGGGAAGAAATGGGATTGGGGGGGTCTGCTCTAACGGATTACATACAGGAAGTGGAGAGAGAGTATCGTCAAGCAGAAAGGGAAGATCAAAAGGCCGATTTGGGAAATTTGAGAAGGAGAAATTGGAAGCTGAGCAAGCAGCTAAAAAATTGGAAGCTGAGCAAGCAGCTAAGAAATTGGAAGCTGAGCAAGCAGCTAGGAAATTTGAAGCTGAGCAAGCAGCTGGGAAATTAGAAGCTGAACAGGAAGCACAGAAAAGGGAGCACGAGTACCGGATGAGGGAACTCGAGTTGAAGAGTAAATCTAATGGAGAAACTGAGGGAGCAGTTGGAGGTTCCTCCATCCCAGGATCAACACCAGTAGGTGGACATGGGTACCATGCTATGAATTTTCCCTTTTAGCGGTCTACGAGGAGGACAAAGAGAAGATTGACCAGTACCTTCAACGCTTCGAGGCTATGTCAGTTGCTATGGGTCTGGAGCGTAACAAATGGAATCTTAAGCTATCCCGGGGATTACGGGGGACCGGATACGGGGTTTTATACTCGCCTGCCACCAGGACATGAGAACAATTATGACGAGTTAAAGACGGCTCTGCTGAAACGATTCGAGGTTACGTCACATACCTACCGGAAAAAATTTCGAGCAGCGAAACGAGAACCCGGAGAGTTGTTTGCCGCCTACAGTTTGCGTCTTAAATCTTATCTCCATAAGTGGATGGATTTGGCTGGGTTCGCACATGACTATGAGAGTCTGGAAGAGCTCATGGTGGTCGACCAGCTGAAGAAGCAAATGTCTAAACCTCTCAGGACGTTCCTGGGAGAACAAGGAGCGGAACGTATTGACCTCGTGACTAAATTAGCAGAACGGTTCGTCGAGGTACATGGGGAGGCAGGGAAAACCTTTCCACCAACCCCAAAAATCAAGAGAAACATGACAAGAAGAAAGCCAAAAACTCAGGAACAAAAAAGTGGGAACCTTATGTGAAAAAATCAGAGGATAGTTCAGAGAAGAAGAAGGAGGGAAGCAAGAGCACTTCAAGTTTACACCTAAACGACCGTGGTCGGAGAAGTGGTGTTCAATTTGTAAGTCACCCCTCACAATACGAGGGACTGCAAATCGAAGGCTAAGAACCCTCACTTTGCAGCATGTCAAGTGATTTCCCAAGGGAGGTTGTCACGGAAAATGCAAGGTCAACAAGGAAGCTCGCCACCAGGAGAGCTCACTCAAGTCCGACAATAGAAAATCTAGGACAGGGAAATGGTGCAACCAATGCAAGTCAAACACGCACAATGCTATTGACTGCGGGGGAAAAGTCAGGAGACACTCAATTCGTCGTGTGCTCGGGAAAAACCTAAGGTGGAGCCCACCGAACAGGTCGAGGCCGAGGAAGAGACTCCAGACCAGGAAAAACCACCTGTAGTGGAATTGGTAGAGGTTAACGGTCGTCAAGTGGAGTGTTTATACGACACAGGACTGGACGGGGAGGCCTGATTTCTGCGGATCTGGTACATCCAGAACAATTCACAGGTAAAACCCTTGGATATACAGCCTGCACAAAAGAGTGCTGTAGTCATGAAGTTGCCCATTGCTAATGTGGAGATTCGGTCAAGGTACGTCACCGGCACCATCAAGGCCGCTGTATTGACCGATCCCATTTTTCCAGTCATCCTAGGTTGCCGGTATGTCTTTCTGGGAATCCCCAGGGAGCCAATTCATAGGGGAGCAATGCAGACTCGCTCTCAGACGAAAACGGAAGAGGCAGACGCAATTGTGACTAACCCAATGCCGGGGGAGCTACGAACTGCCCAGAGTGAGGATGATACTTTACGTCCTTGCTACAAAAAGCTGCAGAAAAGTGCTGATCCACCAGGAGGGGGGCAGTACTACAGAAGAATAGGATACTCTACAGGAGAGCAGGAAGGGGAGACAACCTATACGGTCAGTTGGTCGTCCCGAAAGCTCCCCGGTCCCAGATTCTTCATATGGGGCATACCATCTCCTTTAGGGACACATGGGTATTGCCGCCACCATGCAGCGGATTCCTGCCACTACTATTGGCCGGGAATGACAGATGATGTGCGTCGGTATGTGAAGTCATGCCCTGAGTGCCAGAGGGTGGCACCGAAACACTGGACAGCACCCGGGGGTGTTGGGTGAGATGCCCATCATGAACTCTCCTTTCGAGAGGGTAGCCATCGATATCGTGGGCCCCTTCCCAGGACTAGGAAGAGGGAAAATGTATATACTCACAATGGTGGATTGCTGTACAATGTGGGGTGAGGCTATACCGTTGACCACGATTGACTCGAAAAGAGTGGCGGACGCACTGATGGAGGCCTTTACCAGATTAGGCTTTCCGGATCAAATTCTGACGGACAATGGATCTCAGTTTTGTGGAAAACTCATGGAGGAGGTATTTAGGGTGTTTCACTCTAACCACATACATACCAGCCCTTACCACCCTCAAGCCAATGGACAAGTAGAGCGTTTCAACGGCACGTTGATGACAATGCTCAGGAAATTTGCGCAGGAAAACCTGATAGGTGGGATGAATATATCCCAGAGCACTCTTTCCTATCGGGAAGTTCCTCATGGCTCAACAGGACTACCACCCGCTACGTTGCTGTTTGGTCGTCCAATCAAAGGACCGTTGGAAGCCATGTTGAGGAGTTGGACTGAAGAGGGGACGTCAGAAGAAGTGATCTCATCCTATCAATACGTGGAGGAACTGAAAGAAAAACTCCACAAGGGGGACTCTGGCAAATCAAAACTTGAAAAAGGCCAGGAAAAAACATGCGGGTTACTACAACCGTAGGTCTAAAGAAAGATCTCTAGAGGTGGGAGATAAAGTCTTGTTGCTACTCCCAACGGGAAACAACAAACTGGAGATAGGTTGGCAAGGACCATTTCCCCTGGAAAGGGTGATATCCAGAACCAACTATCAAAACCGGATCCGGGAAAGTCGAAGATTTTTCCCTATCAATCTCTTGCGGAAATAGAAGAGAGACCCGAGACAACAGCTAAACCCCATGGCAATGGCAGTTGCAGTGGAGACAGAAGTGGGAACCAGCGAGGGCAGGGAATATCCCTTGGAACACCAGGAAACCCATAGGGATGTGCAAGTGAACCCTGATCTGACCTCCCAGGAGAGGGGAAAAGGGTAACCCAGGTTCTCAAGTCTCATAAGGAGATACTGACTGATAAACCAGGACGAACGAGGTTTGGGTTTAGTTCGAGATGACTTTTACCACAAGGAGCCTGTTCGCCAAAAGGTTTACCCAGTGCCATTCTCTAAAGAAAAAGGGCCCCGGAGGAGGAAATACAAAAACTGCTGGAGGATGACGTGATTGCACCATCCACATCCCATACAATGCGGGGGTAGTTTTGTTACGCAAACCAAGTGGAGAACACAGGTTGTGTATAGATTACCGACTTCTGAACAGTCATACACAGTTTCAGGTGGAACCTTTTCCGAATCCAACTCAGTTATTCGCTAGGCTCCATAAGGCTCGGTACTTTTCAAAGGTGGATCTGAGTCGGGGGGACTATCAGATACCAGTCAAACCGGAGATTCGACCACTGTTAGCTTTCAGTACACCCAGTGGACACTACGAATTCAAGGTCATGCCCTTTGGACTCAGCAATGCACCTAGTGTGTTTACACGCATGATGAGGACTTTACTAGATCCGTTACAGGATCCATCCATCATCTCATTCATGGATGATATTCTGATTTCCAGTGACAGCCTGGATGACCACTTACAATCCTTGGAGAGAGTGTTTAATAGACTCAAGGAAGCAGGGCTTTCGCTCGTCCAACCAAGTGCATGATTGGTTACCAGACTCTGGAATTTCTAGGTCACACCATCACTCCAGGACACATTGTTCCAGAAGAGAAGAACCTGGAGAAAATCAGAAATGCACCTAGGCCAAAAACGAAGAAGGATGTGCGATCTTTTCTCTCGTTGTGTGGGTTCTACCACAAATTTATCCCACATTTCACTGAACTGGGAGCTCCGTTGACGGAAACCTTGAAAAAAGGGGTTCCCCGGGCCAAAACATTTGGACACCAGAATGTGAGAATGCCTATAGTCAGTTAAAGGAGGCCTTGTCAGCAAACCTGTATTACAGCTCCCTGACCTTTCCAAACAATTTGTGTGAGAACAGATGCGAGTGCGATTGGAATTGGAGCCGCTTTGTTTCAGGAAGGAAAAGACGATGCTTCGGGTTTTTAAAACCCGTAGCATACGCAAGTAAGAAACTTCTACAGGCGGAGAGGAATTATTCAACCGTCGAGAGAGAGTGCTTGTCCCTTTTATGGGCAGTGCAAAAAAATTTAGCCATATTGTATGGAGTTAAGTTTCGGGTCCAGTCGGATCATCAGCCCCTGATGTTCCTGGCTACTTCTCAGAAGCTCAACGCACGTTTGATGCGGTGGTCGTTGTTACTTCAACCGTATAATTTCACAGTAGAGTACATTCCTGGGAAGGAAAAAGTTGGAGCGGACTTCTTGTCAAGACACCCAGCTCCTGAAGAAAAGGAATGAATCATCTGGATTTAACTCATGGTGGAGAAGAGTGAGATGGACTACTCTCTTAAAAGGGGGCCTATGTCACGAGCTCGCCATGAGTTAACCAGATAATAATACCGACGTTTGCTTGGCGTATATTTTCTAGGCCACAACAGTCGTACTAACAGAGTAAACACAGCTGCACGGGGTACATCGGTCAGCCCAAAACACATTGGGGGTGAGTGGGGGGAAGTGAGTGCGCGAATCATATTCACTTGACAAGTTAAAAAATATCAGAGGAAAAAAGGAAGACTTAGCACGGAAGAAAAAGTACATATGTCAATTTTGGTTTCCCGGGAAAATCAGAGATTGACGGGGGTTTTTTGCAACTGTTTTTGGGGGGATACAGGAACTCGCTGCTTGTTTTTTGGGTGTCAGAACCAGTGATGACAAAACTAACATGGAGGGAGCCCGGGGGGGGATGGATCCCTGACAGGGGATGATCTGCCAATGTGCCACCTGTGTGGGGGCATAAAGGATAACGTCACGTGGCCAACTTTGGTAGTTTGCCATATAAACCCGAGTTGGGACCAACTAGGGGGACTTGAAAATGCTCTAGTCGGAGTGCAGGGCACTGCAGTGCTTAGTGGAAAATATCTACCCTGTGTTAATTAGTGACTTAATTTTACACGTGCCCATAATGGCAGATGTAGATATGATTGATAGGACTGCAGTAGTGCCATTTAAGGTATAACCTATTTTAAATTTGTTCTAATTAAAATAGACTGTGGCCTTGTTAAACTATAGTGTGATGATTAGCACTGTTAGTGGAAACTAGTTAGAGTAGAATAGTGATATTAACTCTGCTAGTAAGAATAGATTAGTGAAGTGTGATAAACTTACTAGTTTAGAATGAGTAATGAGGGATAATTGGGGTCTTCCCGTAGGTGTCCCCGGTGGGCGGGGTTCCGCATTCTGTTTGCTGATTTTTCTTTGTCATAGCCTGATTCGGCTCTAGGTGGGTAGCTAATCTGCTCTTGACTAAGTCTAGTTAGCTAAAGATCATTAAGCAAGGTGATAGGCTTACACTCAGCCGAAAGGATCAGTGACTAGTACTATCACCAGATGTGTTGTTTTATCCTAGGTTCCCTACCAGATCCAAGGAAAATCAACAAGTTTTTGGGAAAAAAACCCAAACCCATTCGGGAAAAACACCAGTTCAACAAACAATAAAGTTGCATACAGAACGTAACTAAAGCTAGAAGGAAGTTGATTCACCAAGAGAGTGATTCGTACTGATGCACCACACAGCATCAGACAGTAGTAACTAAATGAGAACAGTCTAATAGTTACCTAGTGTTTTATAATCTCGTGTAATAGAACACAAGACATTATACGTGAGGCTAGATAGACACGAGTGAGGATCAATCACATTAACAATTAACATTAATGACGGGGTACACACTACAAAGGACTTGTGCAGTTTTTTTTTAAAGGGAAAGATAGGAACGGACATTGTGTAGGGTGCAACCGGGCCATGATTAACTGTTAATACCACCGGTGTCTATTTCGGATGATCATGAAATTTGGGTTACCGAGGTCTACAGAGGCAAAGCAGTATCCGGCAAGATGGTTTCGGACGGGTGAGATGTACATGTTCTGACGTAACGTGCTGTGGTCTATCCTTGCTGGGATCAGCTGACTGGGTTGTGGTCTGAGAGTCCGATTCTACACACTTTATAGAACACGTCACACATTTTCTTCGCATACACGTCTCATACACGTTACACTTTCTTTTAATAAATTTAAACTTTATTAATTTCTAGAAGCAAGAGTTGTTTAGTATGTTGCGTTGGGGAAATATGAGAGGGGGCATAGTACGACAGTGAGAGAGTGATAGGAAAAGGGGTCCATAGGCTGATGGAGTGTGGGACGGAAGCTGGTGGATTCTCCAGAATATTGAGAGGGAAAAAAAATTATAATGTGGGGGTCGGCTCTCTTCACTCCAGGGACGACACTGTAAAGGAGGACACGACACCCTGTCCCACGAGAAAAATTTAAATATTTAACGCTAATGTTTCCCCATGTACGTAATACATTTTAAAAATGTGCACTTCATCTTGACCGTAAAAAATATACCCCAATTTAAAAAAACTTTGAAATCTGCTGACAATCTCCAGAACAAAAATTTTTTGTTTGGGGGGACTAACGATAAGGTTATATGCTAAAACCCCACATCTTCCTCAGTTTGGTTTCGAGATATGGGAAATTTTTTATTTTGGGGCCCCAAAATAAAAAGCTATAGTGCGTACCGTTGGCATAGCTCTTGGTGTCAGCATCACGCAAACTCCACTAGGCTATAAGGGCAGACACGACACATGGGTAAATAGTTTATATGCAGGCTTTTCCTGTAACACATTTTTCAGTCCCATTTCCCCTCACACCCCCGGTCATTTTTCCTGTCCCCTTTCCCCGGGGTTCCCCGATAATACAATATGGAATACAGTTCAAATATAAATTTTGAAGTTTAGGGTTAGTGTCTATAAATAGAATACGTAGAAAAAGACAGTAAAAAAACAGATTTATTAAATTTTTAAAATTAAGAGTATTTTTTAAAACAAAGTTAAACTAAAAATGAAATTCAGTGTCATTCTGACACTCATTTTGTTTTAGAGTCACTCTGCTCATTCAGGATATTTCAATTTCCGCTGACGACTGTTAGTAGTATGTTAGCGGGTATTTGATTATTATTTCTGGATTGTGGTGCTGGATTGACCCCAATCCAGCTGGTTAGGGTTAGGGGTTAGGGGTTAGGGGTTAGGGTTAGGGGTTAGGGTTAGGGGTTAAGGTTAGGGGTTAGGGTTAGGGATTAGGGTTTAGGGGTTAGGGTTAGGGTTTTTTGTGTGCTCCTAATTATACTTTCTGGATTGACCTCGCTGGATTGCCCCCACTCCAGCTCGGGACCAGAGCGGGTTGGTAGGGTTGGGTATCTAGGTCATATGTAAGGGGCGATAATTCTAATAGAAGACATGTTTTCTAAGAGCAGATAACTGAGTGTGTGTATAATATTTTAACTAATTTTAAACAATAAAATAAAAATAAAAGTCAAGCAGAGGCGCGCGGGTCGGGTGTGGGGCGGTCGCCGGGCGCGGGCCGTCGCGTGGGTGCGGTACGAAACCCCATAAAATACGTCGCATAGGTAGGTAGGTGGTCATTGCTGAGTCCCCACACAGCTGGTCATTGGCGAGTGCCCACTAGTCCGATCATCGTCCCAGCGAATAGCGGATATATACTCGTAATAATAAGGGCCAAACGACTGTGTCCTTAAAATGTCAAAACTTAAAAGCACAGAGATGTACAGGCACAATCTGGGACAAAAAAATCAATACTGATTCTCCTAACAACTAATCCAGGGGCTTATCGTGGTTGTAATGAACTAGGCGGTTTAGTACTGTTATTGATGTATCCGCGGTTGCAAATAGATGGTGATATTAATCAAAAACCATATAACGTCGATAGAGGATTAAGAGCTTAACACCTATTGTCGGGCACCCAATAAAAATCAATACACTACTCTCGATTTTTCTCATAATTGCCGGTAGGAGCTTATAGGATTAATCATCATTGCAGTGCGCGGCGCAATAATGGTATCAGCTGGTGTAGGCCACATCAGCACAACCCACTATAAATACTGGGAATAAGCGCTATAGAAACCACATTCGCCCAACCTGCTGAAGAAGATACATTGAAGGAAAACCAGACTTGGACCATTGTTGCACTAGGTGAGTATATTGTCTTGTTGGTAAAACATATGCTCGTGTGTGAGCCTGTGTGTCTGTGTGTCTGTCTGTATGTATGCCTGACTGGCTGGTTGTCTGTATGTATGTCTATATTCTGTGTGTGTGTGTCTCTATGTATGTAGGTGTGTGTGCGTGTATATATATCTGTGCGCATGTATATATGTGTGTATGTGTGTGAGTATGTATGTGTGTGTGTGTGTGTATATGTCTGTATGGATGTATATATGTGTGTGTATGTGAGTGTGTATGTATATATGTCTGTATGTATATACATACACGTATATGTATGTGTGTATTCAGTGTTTATGTATATATGTGTGTCTATATGTCTTGTGTATGTGCGTGTATATGTATATACATACGCGTGTGTGTATGTGTGTATGTCAGTGTGTGTGTATATATGTGTGACTATATGTCTGTGTGTGTATGAGTGTATATGTATATATGTCTGTATGTATTTATGTCTGTATGTATATATGTCTGTATGTATGTTTGTATGTATGTATATATGTATGTGTGTATATGTATTTATATGTGTGTGTCTGTTTATATGTGTGTGTGCATGTGTGGTTGGTTAAGTGTACTTATGTGTGCGCCCTTCGTGATGGAGTTGAATAGTAATGTATTGTGTCCTGTTTCCACAGAGCGCCTTGTCGCTTTGTATCTAACCTATTGAAGGACTGAACACCAGCTAACCGCAGTTGTCGACAACCAGTGTCACCCTTACCTAACCTAACGAGTCGAGCAGTTCAGCAAACGGCAGCTTCGTGTGTCTAACCAAGTGAAGGGTCACCACCAGTGACTTGGTATTGCAATCAGGTATGTATTTATATGTATATCTGTATATATGGCTGTATATGTGTGTATGTGTATGCATGTATATATTATGTATATATGTAAGTGTACATGTATGTGTGTGTATATATATGTGTGTATATATGTATGTCTGTATATATGTATCCGAATATGTGTATGGGTGTATGCGAATACTGGGAACCTTGCTAGCTATAATCAAAGGTTAATATTTCATAGACTACTCCATTGATATTAAGACAACAATAGAACACCTCTACTTCTCTCTCCCACTCTCGCTCTCGCTCTCGCTCTCTCTCTCTCTCTCTCTCTCTCTCTCTCTCTCTCTCTCTCTTTCTCTCTCTCTCTCTCTCTCTTATGAACACTTACGTTTTTTTTTAATTTTTATTTTTGCTGTTCGTTCTGTACTAATGGGTTGTTTGTCGTTTTTTTTTAAATAAACTAAAACTGGTCTGTTAACTTCAATCAGTCATATCTTGTGGTCTTTCATATTCCGTGTTAACAAATCATGCTCCGGCCTTGTGAGTTCTTCAAATGTAATTCCTAGACCAGGTGTCAAACTATATTGAGTGTGTCTTGCTAAAGTTAGAAAAAATGTTCTTAACTTCACATTCTCTATAAAGATTAACTTTATATATGAGTGTGTCACTGTCTACCTAATGGCAACTTATTTAAAATTATATTACACACATGCATGATATCGGTTGTTAGCTCAATAAAAAAATATGAAAATTAAAAAAATTATTGGTGAAAACTAACAATTTTTGTGATTCATACTTTCACAGGTGTACGTGGTCAACCTGGTAGAATACAAAGAACCCGTATCCTTGTACGCAAACAGCCACTATTATAAAAAGTGCAGGTGATTAAATATAAAGAAAAGTGTACCAACCCGCAACTACCAGCCGACTTACAGCAATTTACATTATTGTCAGCTGGAATCATGGCCACTAACCAGAAAAATATCCATCTGTGTCCTACATGTAACAAAGGTTTCACTGAACGCCACAATCTTACACGTCACATTCGAACAGTCCACAAAACCGAAACTCACACATGCCACATCTGCGGTCACTTATACAACAGAAAAGACACATTACAACACCATTTAAGAGCCCACCACCAGACACCCACGACATCAACTACACCGGCATCATTAACATGGACACTACACCTCCAACACATATGGACAATATACCTTCAACATCAAACACGGATACTAAAAAATCATCAAGAAAAAGAAAAGCACCACCAGACCCACAACCACATAAAAAACAGAAACACAATAGCGAGCACGTGGTAGCAGAGGAAGCTGTCGTAGAGATAGATGAGAGAGTAGAGATAGATGAGGAGCTAAAGACTTTAGACAAACTCCCCACCGTCGACAATATCCAACAGACATATAGAGACAACTGGCAGGCCCTTAGGACTCATCACAAGATCAACAAACATATATCGACTTACAATTTTTTTCACCGACCAGACTCAACACAACCAATGGACTGGACTGAGAAACTAGTGACTGTGTTTAGTAGTCAGACAAGCCGATTTAAGGTAAATTATAGCCATCACATGATACTCAGACATAAGGAGACGAACGAACTTAGATTTTTCCATTCTTCATCAAATAATGCTTGTGCACTCAACGTCCCCTTTTTAGTAAACAATGACCAAGACTTTGATGACTTTATAACCATAGTTCAGGAAAGCGACATGTTCAATTATGCCCTACACAACAGACCTGACTCTACGTATATGGTAGAGACAATCCCCGCGACTAGCTTCTATATATATCACATCAATGAGCACCCGATAGGTTGTTGTCTAAAGGGCTTACCTGACCACATAAGACACAACCACGGTATCAATATTTTACAATACGACTCAAACAACAACGCATACACTGACAATTTTTGTCTCTTTCGATGTCTGGCGGTATTCCAAGGGAAACCAGTTGTCAATCTTAGAAAACATACCAGTCGCTTAGCTAACCAGTGGCAGAAATACCAGAAACTAGAGTCGTTAGAAAACTTCCCAGGGGTTAGGCTTATCGACATGCCCCTGGTAGAAAAATGTTTTGAGGTAAAGGTAGACATATTTGAATTCAATGAGACTCAAGCCTTGGTCCCCAAACTTCGCGGTAGTGTGGAATATGTCTTTGCGGGTATTATATAAGGATCACTTCATGTACATTAATGACTTTGATAGAGTAGCCAAGTCATTTGGGTGTAGCGAGTGTGGGAAGTTGTGGAGTGGTTTCTGGGAGATGGAGAATCATAGCAAAACCTGTAAGGGGGGAATCCCTGTGAACAGTTATAAAGGAGGGGTCTATACTGTGACAGAAACTGTGTGGGAAACCATTAGCTCATTGGGGATCAAGGTAGACACCAAGTATGTATATCCTTATAGGGCTGCTTATGACTACGAATGTTACTTCGAGACCAACAATTTACCAGGGGAAACCAAGTCCACTAAATTCTTAGGTAAGCATGTCCCACTTAGCTGGTCGATAGCGTCAAATGTCCCTGGTTTCGAGGACCCCGTCTGCCACATCACAGCAGGTAATCCTCTGGACTTGGTGAGAAAGATGGTTGAATATCTGACTCAAATCGCTGATGCAGCGTACGCCGAATTACGAACTAAGTTCGACTGGTTATACACACGGTTAGAAGAGCTAAATGAACACAAACTAATGGCTAAGTTAGACGAGTACATGCAGGAATTGCCGGTGATAGGATTTAACTCTGGGAGGTATGATATAAATCTAATTAAGCCTTATTTGATAGAGTCCTTCCTCTCTGCCACTGATGACCCCTTTAAATACATAGTGAAGAGAAACAATAATTTCATGGCCATTTCCACAGAAAAACTGAAATTCTTAGATATAGTTAACTATTTAGCCCCAGGATTTAGCTACTCCAAATATTTAGCGGCCTATGATGTAGAGGAGACCAAGGGGTTCTTTTGCTACGAGTATATCACCTCATTAGATAAACTACAAGAGACTCGCTTACCTCCACACAAGGCCTTCCATTCGCAGCTGAAAAACTCCAATATTTCAGCTGCTGATTACGATGTCTGTCAGCGAGTATGGCACGAGAATCATATGTCGACACTGGCAGACTTCCTAAGGTGGTACAACAACAAGGACGTGCGACCATTTATTAAAGCTTTAAAGACTCAGGTTAAATTTTACAAAGGCTTAGGAGTAGATATTTTCAAAGATGCCATCTCTGTTCCCGAGGTGACCCTAAAGTACCTGTTTAATACCATTCCCAAGAATATAGTGTTTTCATTATGTTCCAAATAATGAGAGTGATCTGCACACCACCGTTAGAAAAAATATTGTAGGGGGCCCCTCGATCATATTCCATAGGTATCATGAGGTAGGTAAGACCAGGATTCGAGGGGGTGAAGTAATTCAGAGTGTTAAAGGGTATGATGCCAATGCTCTATACCTGTGGGCACTGATGCAGAAGATGCCCACGGGTTTTCCTGTGATAAGATATGCAGAAGATGGGTTCAAGCCCCATAAAACCAGAGTGTACATAGTCCAGTGCAGAGAGTGGTTGGCCTGGGTACAACACAGTCAAGGCATAGAGCTACAAACACAGTTTAATGGGCGGGAGATGTCTCTAGGAGAACGACACATCCGTGTAGATGGCTGGGATAAGAAGACTCGAACCGTCTACCAGTTTCACGGGTGCTTATTTCACGGGCATCAAGACTGTGTGCTGACACGGGGTATTGATGTTAACCCGGTGAGCAAAAAACCCTTGGCCGAGCTGTATACCAACACTCTTCAGATTCGCGAGTATCTGAAGAAGGAGGTGAATGTTACGGTCGTGGAAATGTGGGAATGCGAGTGGAAGTCTCTCAAAAAGACTAATACCACCATTAAGAACTTCGTGAAGACGACATTCCCATACATCGCACCCTGGCATGGTTACCAGGACATAGACCAAGACAAGATTCTCAAGGCTGTAAAAGACGAGACTTTGTTTGGTCTAGTGGAATGCGACATCCACGTACCAGACGAGTATAAAGAGTATTTTTCTGAAATGACTCCCATCTTTAAAAACACTGATGTGTCTAGAGCCGACATTGGTGAACTTATGAGGCAGTACGCTGAGAAACATAAGTTGTTGACAAGTGCCAGACGGACACTTATAGGTAGTTATATCGGGGAAAAGATCCTATTGGCCACACCATTGCTAAAATGGTATTTGACGCATGATCTAAAGGTCACTAAAATATACCAAATAATTGAGTATAAACCTGAGAAGTGTTTCGAAAAGTTTGGTAAGGAGGTGTCTGCCGCCAGACGGGCCGGTGACAGCAATACGGCTTATACTATTAAAGCCGAGACAATGAAACCTTGGTGTGCTTGGCCTTGTTGGTTAATGTTTTGCCATAGGCTGCATTTCCCAATAGTTTCATTGTCTCGGCTTTAATAGTATAAGCCGTATTGCTGTCACCGGCCCGTCTGGCGGCAGACACCTCCTTACCAAACTTTTCGAAACACTTCTCAGGTTTATACTCAATTATTTGGTATATTTTAGTGACCTTTAGATCATGCGTCAAATACCATTTTAGCAATGGTGTGGCCAATAGGATCTTTTCCCCGATATAACTACCTATAAGTGTCCGTCTGGCACTTGTCAACAACTTATGTTTCTCAGCGTACTGCCTCATAAGTTCACCAATGTCGGCTCTAGACACATCAGTGTTTTTAAAGATGGGAGTCATTTCAGAAAAATACTCTTTATACTCGTCTGGTACGTGGATGTCGCATTCCACTAGACCAAACAAAGTCTCGTCTTTTACAGCCTTGAGAATCTTGTCTTGGTCTATGTCCTGGTAACCATGCCAGGGTGCGATGTATGGGAATGTCGTCTTCACGAAGTTCTTAATGGTGGTATTAGTCTTTTTGAGAGACTTCCACTCGCATTCCCACATGTCCACGACCGTAACATTCACCTCCTTCTTCAGATACTCGCGAATCTGAAGAGTGTTGGTATACAGCTCGGCCAAGGGTTTTTTGCTCACCGGGTTAACATCAATACCCCGTGTCAGCACACAGTCTTGATGCCCGTGAAATAAGCACCCGTGAAACTGGTAGACGGTTCGAGTCTTCTTATCCCAGCCATCTACATGGATGTGTCGTTCTCCTAGAGACATCTCCCGCCCATTAAACTGTGTTTGTAGCTCTATGCCTTGACTGTGTTGTACCCAGGCCAACCACTCTCTGCACTGGACTATGTACACTCTGGTTTTATGGGGCTTGAACCCATCTCCTGCATATCTTATCACAGGAAAACCCGTGGGCATCTTCTGCATCAGTGCCCACAGGTATAGAGCATTGGCATCGTACCCTTTAACACTCTGAATTACTTCACCCCCTCGAATCCTGGTCTTACCTACCTCATGATACCTATGGAATATGATCGAGGGGCCCCCTACAATATTTTTTCTAACGGTGGTGTGCAGATCACTCTCATTTTTGGAACATAATGAAAACACTATATTCTTGGGAATGGTATTAAACAGGTACTTTAGGGTCACCCCGGGAACAGAGATGGCATCTTTGAAAATATCTACTCCTAAGCCTTTGTAAAATTTAACCTGAGTCTTTAAAGCTTTAATAAATGGTCGCACGTCCTTGTTGTTGTACCACCTTAGGAAGTCTGCCAGTGTCGACATATGATTCTCGCACCATACTCGCTGACAGACATCGTAATCTTGGAGTTTTTCAGCTGCGAATGGAAGGCCTTGTGTGGAGGTAAGCGAGTCTCTTGTAGTTTATCTAATGAGGTGATATACTCGTAGCAAAAGAACCCCTTGGTCTCCTCTACATCATAGGCCGCTAAATATTTGGAGTAGCTAAATCCTGGGGCTAAATAGTTAACTATATCTAAGAATTTCAGTTTTTCTGTGGAAATGGCCATGAAATTATTGTTTCTCTTCACTATGTATTTAAAGGGGTCATCAGTGGCAGAGAGGAAGGACTCTATCAAATAAGGCTTAATTAAATTTATATCATCCCTCCCAGAGTTAAATCCTATCACCGGCAATTCCTGCATGTACTCGTCTAACTTAGCCATTAGTTTGTGTTCATTTAGCTCTTCTAACCGTGTGTATAACCAGTCGAACTTAGTTCGTAATTCGGCGTACGCTGCATCAGCGATTTGAGTCAGATATTCAACCATCTTTCTCACCAAGTCCAGAGGATTACCTGCTGTGATGTGGCAGACGGGGTCCTCGAAACCAGGGACATTTGACGCTATCGACCAGCTAAGTGGGACATGCTTACCTAAGAATTTAGTGGACTTGGTTTCCCCTGGTAAATTGTTGGTCTCGAAGTAACATTCGTAGTCATAAGCAGCCCTATAAGGATATACATACTTGGTGTCTACCTTGATCCCCAATGAGCTAATGGTTTCCCACACAGTTTCTGTCACAGTATAGACCCCTCCTTTATAACTGTTCACAGGGACTCCCCCCTTACAGGTTTTGCTATGATTCTCCATCTCCCAGAAACCACTCCACAACTTCCCACACTCGCTACACCCAAATGACTTGGCTACTCTATCAAAGTCATTAATGTACATGAAGTGATCCTTATATAATAATACCCGCAAAGTTTTAGTATATTCCACACTACCGCGAAGTTTGGGGACCAAGGCTTGAGTCTCATTGAATTCAAATATGTCTACCTTTACCTCAAAACATTTTTCTACCAGGGGCATGTCGATAAGCCTAACCCCTGGGAAGTTTTCTAACGACTCTAGTTTCTGGTATTTCTGCCACTGGTTAGCTAAGCGACTGGTATGTTTTCTAAGATCTGACAACTGGTTTCCCTTGGAATACCGCCAGACATCGAAAGAGACAAAAATTGTCAGTGTATGCGTTGTTGTTTGAGTCGTATTGTAAAATATTGATACCGTGGTTGTGTCTTATGTGGTCAGGTAAGCCCTTTAGACAACAACCTATCGGGTGCTCATTGATGTGATATATATAGAAACTAGTCGCGGGGATTGTCTCTACCATATACGTAGAGTCAGGTCTGTTGTGTAGGGCATAATTGAACATGTCGCTTTCCTGAACTATGGTTATAAAGTCATCAAAGTCTTGGTCATTGTTTACTAAAAAGGGGACGTTGAGTGCACAAGCATTATTTGATGAAGAATGGAAAAATCTAAGTTCGTTCGTCTCCTTATGTCTGAGTATCATGTGATGGCTATAATTTACCTTAAATCGGCTTGTCTGACTACTAAACACAGTCGCTAGTTTCTCAGTCCAGTCCATTGGTTGTGTTGAGTCTGGTCGGTGAAAAAAATTGTAAGTCGATATATGTTTGTTGATCTTGTGGTGTGTTTTGATACTATGCCAGTTGTCTCTATATGTCTGTTGGATATTGTCGACGGTGGGGAGTTTGTCTAAAGTCTTTAGCTCCTCATCTATCTCTACTCTCTCATCTATCTCTACGACAGCTTCCTCTGCTACCACGTGCTCGCTATTGTGTTTCTGTTTTTTATGTGGTTGTGGGTCTGGTGGTGCTTTTCTTTTTCTTGATGATTTTTTAGTATCCGTGTTTGATGTTGAAGGTATATTGTCCATATGTGTTGGAGGTGTAGTGTCCATGTTTAATGATGCCGGTGTAGTTGATGTCGTGGGTGTCTGGTGGTGGGCTCTTAAATGGTGTTGTAATGTGTCTTTTCTGTTGTATAAGTGACCGCAGATGTGGCATGTGTGAGTTTCGGTTTTGTGGACTGTTCGAATGTGACGTGTAAGATTGTGGCGTTCAGTGAAACCTTTGTTACATGTAGGACACAGATGGATATTTTTCTGGTTAGTGGCCATGATTCCAGCTGACAATAATGTAAATTGCTGTAAGTCGGCTGGTAGTTGCGGGTTGGTACACTTTTCTTTATATTTAATCACCTGCGCTTTTTATAATAGTGGCTGTTTGCGTACAAGGATACGGGTTCTTTGTATTCTACCAGGTTGACCACGTACACCTGTGAAAGTATGAATCACAAAAATTGTTAGTTTTCACCAATAATTTTTTTAATTTTCATATTTTTTTATTGAGCTAACAACCGATATCATGCATGTGTGTAATATAATTTTAAATAAGTTGCCATTAGGTAGACAGTGACACACTCATATATAAAGTTAATCTTTATAGAGAATGTGAAGTTAAGAACATTTTTTCTAACTTTAGCAAGACACACTCAATATAGTTTGACACCTGGTCTAGGAATTACATTTGAAGAACTCACAAGGCCGGAGCATGATTTGTTAACACGGAATATGAAAGACCACAAGATATGACTGATTGAAGTTAACAGACCAGTTTTAGTTTATTTAAAAAAAAACGACAAACAACCCATTAGTACAGAACGAACAGCAAAAATAAAAATTAAAAAAAAACGTAAGTGTTCATAAGAGAGAGAGAGAGAGAGAGAGAGAGAGAGAGAGAGAGAGAGAGAGAGAGAGAGAGAGAGAGAGAGAGAGAGAGCGAGAGCGAGAGCGGGAGAGAGAAGTAGAGGTGTTCTATTGTTGTCTTAATATCAATGGAGTAGTCTATGAAATATTAACCTTTGATTATAGCTAGCAAGGTTCCCAGTATTCGCATACACCCATACACATATACGGATACATATATACAGACATACATATACACACATATATATACACACACATACATGTACACTTACATATATACATAATATATACATGCATACACATACACACATATACAGCCATATATACAGATATACATATAAATACATACCTGATTGCAATACCAAGTCACTGGTGGTGACCCTTCACTTGGTTAGACACACGAAGCTGCCGTTTGCTGAACTGCTCGACTCGTTAGGTTAGGTAAGGGTGACACTGGTTGTCGACAACTGCGGTTAGCTGGTGTTCAGTCCTTCAATAGGTTAGATACAAAGCGACAAGGCGCTCTGTGGAAACAGGACACAATACATTACTATTCAACTCCATCACGAAGGGCGCACACATAAGTACACTTAACCAACCACACATGCACACACACATATAAACAGACACACACATATAAATACATATACACACATACATATATACATACATACAAACATACATACAGACATATATACATACAGACATAAATACATACAGACATATATACATATACACTCATACACACACAGACATATAGTCACACATATATACACACACACTGACATACACACATACACACACGCATACGTATATACATATACACGCACATACACAAGACATATAGACACACATATATACATAAACACTGAATACACACATACATATACGTGTACGTATATACATACAGACATATATACATACACACTCACATACACACACATATATACATCCATACAGACATATATATACACACACACACACACACACATACATACTCACACACATACACACATATATACATGCGCACAGATATATATACACGCACACACACCTACATACATAGAGACACACACACACAGAATATAGACATACATACAGACAACCAGCCAGTCAGGCATACATACAGACAGACACACAGACACACAGGCTCACACACGAGCATATGTTTTACCAACAAGACAATATACTCACCTAGTGCAACAATGGTCCAAGTCTGGTTTTCCTTCAATGTATCTTCTTCAGCAGGTTGGGCGAATGTGGTTTCTATAGCGCTTATTCCCAGTATTTATAGTGGGTTGTGCTGATGTGGACTACACCAGCTGATACCATTATTGCGCCGCGCACTGCAATGATGATTAATCCTATAAGCTCCTACCGGCAATTATGAGAAAAATCGAGAGTAGTGTTATTGATTTTTATTGGGTGCCCGACAATAGGTGTTAAGCTCTTAATCCTCTATCGACGTTTATATGGTTTTTGATTAATATCACCATCTATTTGCAACCGCGGATACATCAATAACAGTACTAAACCGCCTAGTTCATTACAACCACGATAAGCCCCTGGATTAGTTGTTAGGAGAATCAGTATTGATTTTTTGTCCCAGATTGTGCCTGTACATCTCTGTGTTTTTAAGTTTTGACATTTTAAGGACACAGTCGTTTGGCCCTTATTATTACGAGTATATATCCGCTATTCGCTGGGACGATGATCGGACTAGTGGGCACTCGCCAATGACCAGCTGTGTGGGGACTCAGCAATGACCACCTACCTACCTATGCGACGTATTTTATGGGGTTTCGTACCGCACCCACGCGACGGCCCGCGCCCGGCGACCGCCCCACACCCGACCCGCGCGCCTCTGCTTGACTTTTATTTTTATTTTATTGTTTAAAATTAGTTAAAATATTATACACACACTCAGTTATCTGCTCTTAGAAAACATGTCTTCTATTAGAATTATCGCCCCTTACATATGACCTAGATACCCAACCCTACCCAACCCGCTCTGGTCCCGAGCTGGAGTGGGGGCAATCCAGCGAGGTCAATCCAGAAAGTATAATTAGGAGCACACAAAAAACCCTAACCCTAACCCCTAAACCCTAATCCCTAACCCTAACCCCTAACCTTAACCCCTAACCCTAACCCTAACCCCTAACCCCTAACCCTAACCCCTAACCCCTAACCCCTAACCCCTAACCCAGCTGGATTGGGGTCAATCCAGCACCACAATCCAGAAATAATAATCAAATACCCGCTAACATACTACTAACAGTCGATCAGCAGGAAATTGATAATATCCTGAATGAGCAGAGTGACTCTGAAACAGAATGAGTGTCAGAATGACACTGAATTGTCATATTTAGATTAAACTTTGTTTTAATAAAATACTCTTGAATATTAAAATTAATAAATTCTGTTGTTTTACATGTCTCTTTCTACATGTAGTTCTATTTAGTAGACACTAACCCTAAACTTTCATAATTATATTTGAACTGTATTCCATATTAGTATTATCATGGGAATCCCATGGGAAGGGACAGGCAAAATGACCGTGGGATGTGATGGGAATGGGACTGAAAAATGTGTTCTATGGACAAGCCTGCATATAATACATATTTACCCATGTGTCGTGTCTGCACCTTATAGCACTAGTGGAGTTTGCGTGATGCAGTGACACCAAGAGCTATGCCAACGGTAGCGCTACTATAGTCTGTTTACTTTTGTGTGCCCAAATATAAAATTCCATATCTCAGTAACCAACTGAGGGAAGATGATGAGGTTTAGCATATAACCTTATCGTTATGTCCACCCAACAAAAAATTTTTGTTCTGGAGATTGTACAGCAGATTTCAAAGTTTGTTTATATGCGGTATATAATTTACTGGTCAGAGATGAAGTGCACATTATTAAATGTATTACGTATTCATGCGGAAACATTAGCGTTGAATAGTTAATTTTCTCGTGGGACATGGGTGTCGTGTCCTCCTTTACAGTGTCGTCCCTGGAGTGAAGAGAGCCGACACCCACATTATAATATTTTTTCCCTCTCAATATTCTGGAGAATCCACCAGCTTCCGTCCAACACACTCCATCAGCCTATGGACACCTTTTCCTATCACTCTCTCACTGTCGTACTATGCCCCCTCTCATACTTCCCAACGCAACATACTCAACAACTCTTGCTTCTAGAAATTAATAAAGATTAATTTATTAAAAGAAAAGTGTAACGTGTATGAGACGTGTATGCGAAGAAAATGTGTGACGTGTTCTATAAAGTGTGTAGAATCGGACTCTCAGACCACAACCCAGTCAGCTGATCCCAGCAAGGATAGACCACAGCACGTTACGTCAGAACATGTACATCTCACCCCGTGCCGAAACCATCTTGCCGGATACTGCTTTGCCTCTGTAGACCTCTGGTAATCCAATTTCATGATCATCCGAAATAGACACCGGTGGTATTAACAGTTAATCATGGACCGGTTGCACCCTACACAATGTCCGTTCCTATCGTTCCTTAAAAAAAACTGCACAAGTCCTTTGTAGTGTGTACACCGTCATTAATGTTAATTGTTAATGTGATTGATCCTCACTCGTGTCTATCTAGCCTCACGTATAATGTCTTGTGTTCTATTACACGAGATTATATAACACTAGGTAACTATTAGACTGTTCTCATTTAGTTACTACTGTCTGATGCTGTGTGGTGCATCAGTATTCATCACTCTCTTTGGTGAATCAACTTCCTTCTAGCTTTAGTTACGTTCTGTATGCAACTTTATTGATTGTTGAACTGGTGTTCTTCCGAATGGGATTGGATTTTTTCCCAAAAACTTGTTGAGTTTCCTTGGATCTGGTAGGGAACCTAGGATAGAAACAACACATCTGGTGATAGTACTAGTCACTGATCCTTTCGGCTGAGTGTAAGCCTATCACCTTGCTTAATGATCTTTAGCTAACTAGACTTAGTCATAGAGCAGATTAGCTACCCACCTAGAGCCGAATCAGGCTATGACAAAGAAAAAATCAGCAAACAGAATGCGGAACCCCGCCCACCAGGGACACCTACGGGAAGATCCCAATTATCCCTCATTACTCAATTCTCAACTAGTAAAGCTTATCAACACTTCACTAATCTATTCTTAACTAGCAGAGTTAATATCACTATTCTACTCTAACTAGTTTCCACTAACAGTGCTAATCATCACACTATAGTTTAACAAGGCCACAGTCTATATTAATTAGAACTAATATTATAATAGGTTATACCTTAAATGGCACTACTGCAGTCCTATCAATCATATCTACATCTGCCATTATAGGCACGTGTAAAATTAAGTCACTAATTAACACACGGTAGATATTATTTCCACTAAGCACTGCAGTGCCCTGGCACTCCGACTAGAGCATTTTCAAGTCCCCCTAGTTGGTCCCAACTCGGGTTTATATGGCAAACTACCAAAGTTGGCCACGTGACGTTATCCTTTATGCCCCCACACAGGTGGCACATTGGCAGATCATCCCCTGTCAGGGATCCATCCTCCCCTGGCTCCCTCCATGTTAGATCTGTCATCACTGGTTTAGAATTCCAAAACAAGCAGCGAGTTCCTGTATACCCCCAACAACAGTTGCCAATAACCCCGTCAATCTTACTCGATGTTCCGGAAACCCAGAATTGACATATGTACTGTTACTTCCGTGCTAAGTACTTCCGTTTTCCCTCTGATATGTTTATGACTTGTCAAAGTGATATATGATTCAGCGCACTCACTTCCTCCTCACTCACCACCAAATGTGTATATGGGCTGACCTGATGTATCCCGTGCAGCTGTGTTTACTCTGTTAGTACGACTGTTGTGGCCTAGAAAATATACGCCAAGCAAACGTCGGTATTATTATCTGGTTAACTCATGGCGAGCTCGTGACATAGGCCCCCTCTTAAGAGAGTAGTCCATCTCACTCTTCTCCACCATGAGTTAAATCCAGATGATTCATTCCTCTTCTTCAGGAGCTGGGTGTCTTGACAAGAAGTCCGCTCCAACATTTTCCTTCCCAGGAATGTACTCTACTGTGAAATTATACGGTTGAAGTAACAACTGACCACCGCATCAAACGTGCGTTGAGCTTCTGAGAAGTAGCCAGGAACATCAGGGGCTGATGATCCGACTGGACCCGAAACTTAACTCCATACAAATATGGCTGAATTTTTTGCACTGCCCATACAAGGGACAAGCACTCTCTCTCGACGGTTGAATAATTCCTCTCCGCCTGTAGAAGTTTCTTACTTGCGTATGCTACAGGTTTCAAAACCGAAGCATCGTCTTTTCCTTCCTGTAACAAAGCGGCTCCAATTCCAATCGCACTCGCATCTGTTCTCATCACAAATTGTTTGGAAAGGTCAGGGAGCTGTAATACAGGTTTGCTGACTAAGGCCTCCTTTAACTGACTATAGGCATTCTCACATTCTGGTGTCCAAATGATTTGGTCCGGGAATCCCTTTTTCAAGGTTTCCGTCAACGGAGCTCCCAGTTCAGTGAAATGTGGGATAAATTTGTGGTAGAACCCACACAACGAGAGAAAAGATCGCACATCCTTCTTCGTTTTTGGCCTAGGTGCATTTCTGATTTTCTCCAGGTTCTTCTCTTCTGGAACAATGTGTCCTGGAGTGATGGTGTGACCTAGAAATTCCAGAGTCTGGTAACCAATCATGCACTTGGTTGGACGAGCGGTAAGCCCTGCTTCCTTGAGTCTATTAAACACTCTCTCCAAGGATTGTAAGTGGTCATCCAGGCTGTCACTGGAAATCAGAATATCATCCATGAATGAGATGATGGATGGATCCTGTAACGGATCTAGTAAAGTCCTCATCATGCGTGTAAACACACTAGGTGCATTGCTGAGTCCAAAGGGCATGACCTTGAATTCGTAGTGTCCACTGGGTGTACTGAAAGCTAACAGTGGTCGAATCTCCGGTTTGACTGGTATCTGATAGTACCCCCGACTCAGATCCACCTTTGAAAAGTACCGAGCCTTATGGAGCCTAGCGAATAACTGAGTTGGATTCGGCAAAGGTTCCACCTGAAACTGTGTATGACTGTTCAGAAGTCGGTAATCTATACACAACCTGTGTTCTCCACTTGGTTTGCGTAACAAAACTACCCCCGCATTGTATGGGGATGTGGATGGTGCAATCACGTCATCCTCCAGCAGTTTTTGTATTTCCTCCTCCAGGGCCTTTTCTTTAGAGAATGGCACTGGGTAAACCTTTTGGCGAACAGGCTCCTGTGTGGTCAAAGTCATCTCGAACTCAACCAACCTCGTTCGTCCTGGTTTATCAGTCAGTATCTCCTTATGAGACTTGAGAACCTGGGTTATCCTTTCCCTCTCCTGGGAGGTCAGATCAGGGTTCACTTGCACATCCCTATAGGTTTCCTGGTGTTCCAAGGGATATTCCCTGCCCTCGCTGGTTCCCACTTCTGTCTCCACTGCAACTGCCATTGCCATGAGGTTAGCTGTATTGTCTCTGGGTCTCTCTTCGTATTTCCGCAAGAGATTGATATGGAAAATCTTCGACTTTCCCCGGATCCGGATTTGATAGTTGGTTCTGGATATCACCCTTTCCACGGGAAATGGTCCTTGCCAACCTATCTCCAGTTTGTTGTTTCCCGTTGGGAGTAGCAACAAGACTTTATCTCCCACCTCTAGAGATCTTTCTTTAGACCTACGGTTGTAGTAAGCCGCATGTCTTTTCCTGGCCTTTTTCAAGTTTTGATTTGCCAGAGTCCATCCCTTGTGGAGTTTTTCTTTCAGTTCCTCCACGTATTGATAGGATGAGATCACTTCTTCTGACGTCCCCTCTTCAGTCCAACTCCTCAACATGGCTTCCAACGGTCCTTTGATTGGACGACCAAACAGCAACGTAGCGGGTGGTAGTCCTGTTGAGCCATGAGGAACTTCCCGATAGGCAAAGAGTGCTACTGGGATATATTCATCCCACCTATCAGGATTTTCCTGCGCTAATTTCCTGAGCATTGTCATCAACGTGCCGTTGAAACGCTCTACTTGTCCATTGGCTTGAGGGTGGTAAGGGCTGGTATGTATGTGGTTAGAGTGAAACACCCTAAATACCTCCTCCATGAGTTTTCCACAAAACTGAGATCCATTGTCCGTCAGAATTTGATCCGGAAAGCCTAATCTGGTAAAGGCCTCCATCAGTGCGTCCGCCACTCTTTTCGAGTCAATCGTGGTCAACGGTATAGCCTCACCCCACATTGTACAGCAATCCACCATTGTGAGTATATACATGTTCCTCTTCCTAGTCCTGGGAAGTGGACCCACGATATCGATGGCTACCCTCTCGAAAGGAGAGTTCATGATGGGCATCTCACCCAACACCACCGGTGCTGTCCAGTGTTTCGGTGCCACCCTCTGGCACTCAGGGCATGACTTCACATACCGACGCACATCATCTGTCATTCCCGGCCAATAGTAGTGGCAGGAAATCCGCTGCATGGTGGCGGCAATACCCATGTGTCCGCTAAAGGAGATGGTATGCCCCATATGAAGAATCTGGGACCGGTGAGCTTTCGGGACGACCAACTGACCGTATAGGTTGTCTCCCCTTCCTGCTCTCCTGTAGAGTATCCTATTCTTCATGTAGTACTGCCCCCGTCCTGGTGGATCAGCACTTTTCTGCAGCTTTTTGTAGCAAGGACGTAAAGTATCATCCTCACTCTGGGCAGTTCGTAGCTCCCCCGGCATTGGGTTAGTCACAATTGCGTCTGCCTCTTCCGTTTTCGTCTGAGAGCGAGTCTGCATTGCTCCCATATGAATTGGCTCCCTGGGCATTCCCAGAAAGACATACCGGCAACCTAGGATGACTGGAAAAATGGGATCGGTCAATACAGCGGCCTTGATGGTGCCGGTGACGTACCTTGACCGAATCTCCACATTAGCAATGGGCAACTTCATGACTACAGCACTCTTCTGTGCAGGCTGTATATCCAAGGTTTCACCTGTGAATTGTTCTGGATGTACCAGATCCGCAGAAATCATGGCCTCCCCGTCCAGTCCTGTGTCGTATAAACACTCCACTTGACGACCGTTAACCTCTACCAATTCCACTACAGGTGGTTTTTCCTGGTCTGGAGTCTCTTCCTCGGCCTCGACCTGTTCGGTGGGCTCCACCTTAGGTTTTCCTGAGCACACGACGAATTGAGTGTCTCCTGACTTTCCCCTGCAGTCAATAGCATTGTGCGTGTTTGACTTGCATTGGTTGCACCATTTCCCTGTCCTAGATTTTCTATTGTCGGACTTGAGTGAGCTCTCCTGGTGGCGAGCTTCCTTGTTGACCTTGACATTTTCCGTGACAACCTCCTTGGAAGTCACTTGACATGCTGCAAAGTGAGGGTTCTTAGCCTTCGATTTGCAGTCCCTCGTATTGTGAGAGGGTGACTTACAAATTGAACACCACTTCTCCGACCACGGTCGTTTAGGTGTAGAGCTTGAAGTGCTCTTGCTTCCCTCCTTCTTCTTCTCTGAACTATCCTCTGATTTTTGCACATAAGGTTCCCACTTTTTTGTTCCTGAGTTTTTGGCTTTCTTCTTGTCATGTTTCTCTTGACTTTTGGAGTTGGTGGAAAGGTTTTCCCCTGCCTCCCCATGTACCTCGACGAACCGTTCTGCTAATTTAGTCACGAGGTCAATACGTTCCGCTCCTTGTTCTCCCAGGAACGTCCTGAGAGGTTTAGACATTTGCTTCTTCAGCTGGTCGACCACCATGAGCTCTTCCAGACTCTCATAGTCATGTGCGAACCCAGCCAAATCCATCCACTTATGGAGATAAGATTTAAGACGCAAACTGTAGGCGGCAAACAACTCTCCGGGTTCTCGTTTCGCTGCTCGAAATTTTTTCCGGTAGGTATGTGACGTAACCTCGAATCGTTTCAGCAGAGCCGTCTTTAACTCGTCATAATTGTTCTCATGTCCTGGTGGCAGGCGAGTATAAACCTCGTATCCGGTCCCGCGTAATCCCTGGGATAGCTTAAGATTCCATTTGTTACGCTCCAGACCCATAGCAACTGACATAGCCTCGAAGCGTTGAAGGTACTGGTCAATCTTCTCTTTGTCCTCCTCGTAGACCGCTAAAGGAAACTTCATAGCATGGTACCCATGTCCACCTACTGGTGTTGATCCTGGGATGGAGGAACCTCCAACTGCTCCCTCAGTTTCTCCATTAGATTGACTCTTCAACTCGAGTTCCCTCATCCGGTACTCGTGCTCCCTTTTCTGTGCTTCCTGTTCAGCTTCTAATTTCCTAGCTGCTTGCTCAGCTTCAAATTTCCTAGCTGCTTGCTCAGCTTCCAATTTCTTAGCTGCTTGCTCAGCTTCCAATTTCTTAGCTGCTTGCTCAGCTTCCAATTCCATCCTTCTCAATTCCAACTCGGCCTTTCGATCTTCCCTTTCTGCTTGACGATACTCTCTCTCCACTTCCTGTATGTAATCCGTTAGAGCAGACCCCGCCAATCCCATTTCTTCCCCCTTTGCCTTTAATTCTGCTGTGCTAAGTTTAGGGGTGGCCATTATACAGAGAGGTAAGCTAGCAGGTCGAGTACAATATAACTGCAAATTACTATACAGATATATGAACAAGTACTATAAATCTAGATATACCACACACAGCACATTCACGCAGTGACAAGAGTAGAATCAGGACCACAGACCTATGCAGACGTGTGAAGTGTGAACAGGTAAGATATTAGTCCTAACCCCTATCCACATTCACTCTAGCTGGATTCTCCAAAATGATATCTCCCTCTTATAACTAAGGATCCCGTGTCAAAAGACCCCGTTGTCAGAGGATCCCACTGTCAAAGGTTCCTGCTTGCAGGAGATCTCGCTGTCCAAGGATTCCGTTTACGGGAGATCCCGCTGTCCAAGGATTCCGTTTACGAGAGATCCCGCTGTCCCAATATCACGTTTACGAGCCCCCAATAATGTCGTGTCCTCCTTTACAGTGTCGTCCCTGGAGTGAAGAGAGCCGACACCCACATTATAATATTTTTTCCCTCTCAATATTCTGGAGAATCCACCAGCTTCCGTCCAACACACTCCATCAGCCTATGGACACCTTTTCCTATCACTCTCTCACTGTCGTACTATGCCCCCTCTCATACTTCCCAACGCAACATACTCAACAACTCTTGCTTCTAGAAATTAATAAAGATTAATTTATTAAAAGAAAAGTGTAACGTAGTATGAGACGTGTATGCTGAAGAAAATGTGTGACGTGTTCTATAAAGTGTGTAGAATCGGACTCTCAGACCACAACCCAGTCAGCTGATCCCAGCAAGGATAGACCACAGCACGTTACGTCAGAACATGTACATCTCACCCCGTGCCGAAACCATCTTGCCGGATACTGCTTTGCCTCTGTAGACCTCTGGTAATCCAATTTCATGATCATCCGAAATAGACACCGGTGGTATTAACAGTTAATCATGGACCGGTTGCACCCTACACAATGTCCGTTCCTATCGTTCCTTAAAAAAAACTGCACAAGTCCTTTGTAGTGTGTACACCGTCATTAATGTTAATTGTTAATGTGATTGATCCTCACTCGTGTCTATCTAGCCTCACGTATAATGTCTTGTGTTCTATTACACGAGATTATATAACACTAGGTAACTATTAGACTGTTCTCATTTAGTTACTACTGTCTGATGCTGTGTGGTGCATCAGTACGCATCACTCTCTTTGGTGAATCAACTTCCTTCTAGCTTTAGTTACGTTCTGTATGCAACTTTATTGATTGTTGAACTGGTGTTCTTCCGAATGGGATTGGATTTTTCCCAAAAACTTGTTGAGTTTCCTTGGATCTGGTAGGGAACCTAGGATAGAAACAACACATCTGGTGATAGTACTAGTCACTGATCCTTTCGGCTGAGTGTAAGCCTATCACCTTGCTTAATGATCTTTAGCTAACTAGACTTAGTCACAGAGCAGATTAGCTACCCACCTAGAGCCGAATCAGGCTATGACAAAGAAAAAAATCAGCAAACAGAATGCGGAACCCCGCCCACCAGGGACACCTACGGGAAGATCCCAATTATCCCTCATTACTCAATTCTCAACTAGTAAAGCTTATCAACACTTCACTAATCTATTCTTAACTAGCAGAGTTAATATCACTATTCTACTCTAACTAGTTTCCACTAACAGTGCTAATCATCACACTATAGTTTAACAAGGCCACAGTCTATATTAATTAGAACTAATATTATAATAGGTTATACCTTAAATGGCACTACTGCAGTCCTATCAATCATATCTACATCTGCCATTATAGGCACGTGTAAAATTAAGTCACTAATTAACACACGGTAGATATTATTTCCACTAAGCACTGCAGTGCCCTGGCACTCCGACTAGAGCATTTTCAAGTCCCCCTAGTTGGTCCCAACTCGGGTTTATATGGCAAACTACCAAAGTTGGCCACGTGACGTTATCCTTTATGCCCCCACACAGGTGGCACATTGGCAGATCATCCCCTGTCAGGGATCCATCCCCCCTCTGGCTCCCTCCATGTTAGATCTGTCATCACTGGTTTAGATTCCCAAAACAAGCAGCGAGTTCCTGTATACCCCCAACAACAGTTGCAAATAACCCCGTCAATCTACTCGATGTTCCGGAAACCCAGAATTGACATATGTACTGTTACTTCCGTGCTAAGTACTTCCGTTTTCCCTCTGATATGTTTATGACTTGTCAAAGTGATATATGATTCAGCGCACTCACTTCCTCCTCACTCACCACCAAATGTGTATATGGGCTGACCTGATGTATCCCGTGCAGCTGTGTTTACTCTGTTAGTACGACTGTTGTGGCCTAGAAAATATACGCCAAGCAAACGTCGGTATTATTATCTGGTTAACTCATGGCGAGCTCGTGACAATGGGATTGGCCTTATGACAAGAGCCTCGAGTAGTGGAACGGGGCATTACTGTAAAACAAGTTTGTGATCGAGAAATCACTAGTTTTTCACCAAAACATCAAAGAAATGTCGCTGCTTTCCATGATTTAAGTTGCTTTTGGACCTATCAAAGACATATTCCTTGGGTGGGGGTAAATATAAGACGGCAGGAAAAATTTCATAACGATGCAACAGACAGTTTTCAAAATAATAGATCGTGAATGAAGGCATTCATTTCTGGACAGACTAAAATAGGGTCTCCCGTGTTGATCAGGTCAAGGGATAGAAACTAGACAAAAAGAGATACTAACCTGCTGCCTTGTATGTAGACTGGGGACAGTCAATGGCTAGGGAAAGCCAACCCGAAAAATGCTCGTTGAAAATGTATCGAGCCACAGGCTTAACGAAACTGCTTCGGAAAAGTCATTTGATGATATCACAGAAATGTGCATGTTCTTGTATGTGTAGAGTGTGTGCTATCTTCATTCATTCGGCAGCAGGCATAGAAAAGGTACACTTATACAGCTGAGGGACTAACGCCAGCTAAGTAACCCTTGTGACGGGCGTGCTAGCGAAGTCGATAGCGAACTACCTGGTAATGTCATGAGCACTGTCGGATATGGATTCGACGCCTGGCCTCGTCACTTGCCACGGTGAGGGAAACACTGGCCGCCTCTTCCTCCTTGCGCTAGGCCTAAACATTGTGATAGCGCTATCACATTACAGGTGCATAGCAAGTAACTGCTGCGGGGCAGTTTGTGTGCTGAAGAAGATTTTAACCGCAACGTCGAGTTTGTCACATGTTCTAGTAAAGCTTTCGAATTCTACTTCTGCGTCGGCAAAATTTTACCAGCTCCACGGTTGTTGCAAGAGTATCCATCGTATGCAGAACAGAGACAATTATTTTGGCCTACATAAGCTCCTTTTGAAGACAGATTCCACTGATATGTCAACAAACTTAAGTTGATTGCTGCTTTCTTTACATCTATTCATACTCTCATCTTAAGGTGAACGAAGAAGAAGAAGGAGAATGCATTGATTTACTTACGTATGTATGTATGCATGACGGCATGTACACGGTCGGACAAGGGTTTGATGCCCAACTCTCGTCGTTCGCTGTGGGAGAGAAAACTGGCCACCTATGCCTCCGCAGTGGCGAAGGGGTCACGAGCGCAATTAACAATTCTGCAAACCACGTTCGAAACACGGCAGGTGAATTAGAAGCAGACAAGTACTGGTGTACTTACAATGGTATGAGTGCCGGTCATTCAGAAAGCAATGGCAAACCACTGAACGTAACTTGCCTAGGCATCGCAAACAGTTCCCCGTTAGCATGCACGACAGTATGCCTGGTACACGGCCATGTCATATCATGGTTTGCAGTACGAAGACTTAGATGCTGCATTTTCTTAACATGCAATTTCACTGTGACATCATCCACCGAGTGTCGATCGCTTCTCGACCTTTTGGCTAAGATCAAAGTGTAGAATCTTCATTTGATTTTTCCAGGGTCACATGCAGAGGCGGTCATCCGAATGTCACACAGGGACGTGGGACCTCATGGGGTGGCTCTGGCATCCTGGGGTTGGGGGAACTGCGAGCCCATATTTTAAAAAAAATAAAGATGGTGTTATACAAATATGGGTCTAGCAAGGGGAAGGCAGAGAAGTAAATACCTGTATGGCTTGGCCACGTGGTATGGTCGAGACACGAACACTGAGCTGATCCGCGACTCCGGTGATCGAGTGAGATGGCAAATCATAGCCGCCCAAGCTTACCGGCATTTCACAGGATGATGATGATTGTATGCCCAGGGTGAAGCCGAAGCGTAGTGGCTAGACGCTGGCCTGGCGTTCCGGTGGTATTGGCGTCGAACACATCTGAGTGGATTTGAGTTGTTTTTTAAAAAGTGACCTGGGCTCTCAGGTGGACACGACCTAAAACTGGTAACCGGAAATATCTTGGGAAGTAAAAGGTTGTCGGCATGACGCTGACCACATCAACCACCAAGTGCCCATTGGTCTATAACAATGTGGGCCTAGCACCACATGTCCAGTGCCCTTGAAAGCACGTAAAGGGGTCCTTTAGTTACTATCCCACTTTGGGGTGACTGAGAGGTTACGATGTTCACCAATGGCTCGGTTCGATTTACAGCGCGTACTCATTAGAAAAGGGCAGTCGAGATCCTCCTGATAACTGAGGTAGTGGATCGGATGCCTAGCCTTCTCTGACAAGGACGGTTCATAATATAGACACACATAGTATTGATTGGCGCTCGTAGAAGTGAGAAGAAGGAATAAGAAACTAAGAGGACGCACTAGACAACATACAAATTGAAAGCTATAGTTACAGACCGGGATTCGAACCTGTAACCTCCAAATGACGACGGCTTCTCGCTGGAGGAACAAGTGTACTACGACGCATGACCAACTAGAGACTCCAAAAAAATGTCTTAATTAGTCATGTCTATCATACACATGAATCTACAACTATGGAATACGGGCAGAATTCGTATCTAACCATTGAGACAGCACCATAGGTCTCATAATTGTATATAAAGCCAGCATAGATCAAATAACAAACATTGATTGATTTCTAACAATGACGACAGACTAAGAAAACCAATGTGCACGTTCAACACCCCCATCTCTGACAGTTAGACAGTCAAAAGAGCAGATGGACCACCCCACTCCCCCACAAAAAAAACAACAACTCCACAAATGAGTAATCACAGCATTTATGCACACGTTTGGAGCCTCGGGGGTGCCACAGAGTGCATGCACTGAGCTGAGATTATCTTTGTGTGATCTATGGACGGGTACTCATACCACTTATTGAGGTATCCATGGCCAATTGTGGTGATCATTGACGGCCAAATATAGCCTCATGACCGCCCAGCCAAATCTAGCATTAACTTTTATCCTTGATAAATTAATGCGGTGATTTCCCCTGGATTTCAACATCCATATTTACTTGTTATAAGATTTATATTTTGGGCAGCTTGTGTCATTGTTGAATTTTTGCCAGGTAGGTTGACATTTACGACCTACACTTGACTAATTCCAGTCTCTAACGAGCACTTAGGGCGTCCTAGTTTTTCGTCCTTATTCGAGAAAATAGGCATCTAGTACACTACCGTGGTGTTAGGCCCATAATTTTCCATGATGAAACTGCAGACAAGGGCTGATGTCAGTGTCACCCCGACAGTCTAAGCTTTCCCAGAGAATTCTCAGTCACCCGTTTGAGGAAGCTATGTGTTCCTCTTCTTTCTTCGCCCGCAAGCAACTCCCGGCCGTCATAGCCTTAGCTACGTCCATGACCTCCCTATATTAGTCATTATTGTCTCTACTTCTCTTCTAGAAGAGTTCCTTCTTTTTTCTTTGTCTTTAGATGGATTTAGCTAAGTAGTTAGGTAGGTAGATAGGTGGGTGGGTAAACAGACAGACGGACGGACATTCAGACAGGCGTGTGAGTGGATGAATGGTTGGATGGATAGATAGATGGAGGGATGGATGGATGGATAGGTAGGTAGATGGATTTGAGGGAGAGAGGGGTAGAACAAGGAAACAAAGGCACACCGCTGTGATCCTAAGACAAATGCTCTATCCAACCAGGGCTCCTGTATTTCATGAAATGTAGAGACGTGAAAACGCTGCAACAAATAACAAGATAATGTAACACGTTGAGGACAGTGACTTGATAGAGGATTATACATAAATGAAACATATTGGATCATATATAATGTAGGACATATTTGCCTCATTTCACGATTGATAGCTATAGTAAAGAAGGTGCTTTGGCCAGAATGTGATGTGTTGTATTATTCATAAGAAGATTGTCAAGTAAGATAAGCCTGGCGTTATTTTGATGACTGCAAGAAAGCAGGCACATTCTGACGAGAGAAGAATAATTCATGTTGAAGGCAGTTCGGTCAGGGTAAGACAGAGACAGAGATCTTATTGCATAGATAAACAGCAAAACATGATTTTGGCGGAGGTAAAACTACTGGATTTGCCTTGGTTTATGACAAGGCCAAGAACTTTGAGCGTAAATACAGACTAGCAGGACATGAATTCCTAGAAACAAGAGAACAGAAAGCAGAGGAAGGAAAGAAAGAACAGGAAGGAAAGAAAGAACAGACACAAGAAAGTGAGAGGTACCGCAAAGACCAAAGTTAGTGCAGGCAAGGATAAGAAGTAATCTGTGGTTCTATTACATCAGGTTATGGTGTATTACGAGTATTTTTGAGGTGAGGAATAAACTAATTGAATTGAAAAAGAAAAGTTTTCAGTCAACGAAAGACAACTTTGATGTTGATGGCAGGTAACAGTTAAACAGTCAGTCAGGAGTTGACAGCGGCAATTTTAATGGCAACCATTAGGTAGGCAGTAAAAATAGCGACAACAGTGATGTTGGTGATAGGCAACTTTTACACTGTCAGTCAACATTTGACAGCATTGATGTTGATGGCAGGCAGGCATTAGATACGCTGTTGATGGCAGATACTACTTAATCTGTTAGCCAAGGGAAGACAAAACATGTTGGTGTCAGATACTATATAATCAGTTAGACAAGGGAAGATAAAACATGTTGGTGCCAGATACTATATAATCAGTTAGACAAGGGAAGACAACACATGTTGGTGCCAGACACTGTATAATCAGTTAGACAAGGGAAGACAAAACATGTTGGTGCCAGACACTGTGTAATCAGTTAGACAAGGGAAGACAGAACATGTTGGTGGCAGATACTACATAATCTGTTTGCCAAGGGAAGACATAACAAGTTGATGGCAGATACTATATAATCTGTTAGCTAAGGGAAGTCAAACATGTTGATGGCAGATACTATATAATCAGTTAGGCAAGGGAAGACAGAACATGTTGGTGGCAGATACTATGTAATCAATTAGACAAGGGAAGACATAACAAGTTGAATACAGATACTATGTAATTTGTTAGACAAGGGAAGTCAAAACATGATGATGGCAGATACTGTATAATCTGTTAGCCAAGGGAAGACAAAACATGTTGGTGCCAGATACCATATAATCAGTTAGACAAGGGAAGACATAACAAGTTGATGGCAGATACTATATAATCTATTAGCCAAGGGAAGACAAAACATGTTGGTGCCAGATACTATATAATCAGTTAGACAAGGGAAGACAAAACATGTTGGTGGCAGATATCATATAATCAGTTAGACAAGGAAGACAAAACATGTTGGTGCCAGATACTATATAATCAGTTAGACAAGGGAGACAAAACATGTTGGTGGCAGATACCATCTAATCAGTTAGGACAAGGAAGACAAAACATGTTGGTGCCAGATACTATATAATCAGTTAGACAAGGGAAGACAAAACATGTTAGTGCCAGACACTGTATAATCAGTTAGACAAGGAAGACAAAACATGTTGGTGCCAGATACCCTATAATCAGTTAGACAAGGGAAGACAAAACATGTTGGTGCCAGATACCATATAATCAGTTAGACAAGGGAAGACAAAACATGTTAGTGCCAGACACTGTATACTCAGTTAGACAAGGGAAGACAAAACATGTTGGTGGCAGATACTATGTAATCAATTAGACAAGGGAAGACATAACAAGTTGATGACAGATACTATATAATCTGTTTAGCCAAGGGAAGACAAAACATGTTGGTGCCAGATACCATATAATCAGTTAGACAAGGGAAGACAAACATGTTAGTGCCAGACACTGTATAATCAGTTAGACAAGGGAAGACAAAACATGTTGGTGCTAGATACTATATAATCAGTTAGACAAGGGAAGACAAAACATGTTGGTGGCATATACTATATAATCAGTTAGACAAGGGAAGACAAAACATGTTAGTGCCAGACCCTGTATAATCAGTTAGACAAGGGAAGACAAAACATGTTGGTGGCAGATACTATGTAATCAATTAGACAAGGGAAGACATAACAAGTTGATGACATATACTATATAATCTGTTAGCCAAGGGAAGACAAAACATGTTAGTGCCAGACACTGTATAATCAGTTAGACAAGGGAAGACAAAACATGTTGATGGCAGATACTATGTAATCAAGTAGACAAGGGAAGACATAACAAGTTGATGACAGATACTATATAATCTGTTAGTCAAGGGAAGACAAAACATGTTAGTGCCAGACACTGTATAATCAGTTAGACAAGGGAAGACAAAACATGTTGGTGGCAGATACTATGTAATCTGTTAGACAAGGGAAGACAAAACATATTGGTGGCAGATACTATATAATCTGTTAGCCAATGGAAGACATAACAAGTTGAGTGCAGTTAAAATATAATCTGTTAGACAAGGGAAGGCAAAACATGTTGGTGGCAGATACTATATAATCTGTTAGCCAATGGAAGACATAACAAGTTGAGTGCAGATACTATATAATCTGTTAGACAAGGGAAGGCAAAACATGTTGGTGGCAGATACTATATCATCTGTTAGCCCAAGGAAACAAAACATGTTGGTGCCAGATACTATATAATCTGTTAGCCTAGGGAAGACATAACAAGTTGATGGTAGATACTATCTGTTAATCTGTTAGACAAGGGAAGACATTGATGGCAGGCAGTAACAGACTCAGTTGTTAGACAAGGGAAGACAACTATGTTGACGGCAGACAATAGGTCTCCAACTCAGGGTATCCAGTTTGAGATTGCCTTATCAACACATTTACCACACCTCATTCGTCATGTGACTACGGGGGCTTGCATCATCAGCTGAGTACCCTAAGATTACCTGTGCCGTTACTTTGTCATGTAGTATCCATATAGTTACTTTATCTTATATTATCCTTATTTTACATGATCCAATCGAGTGCTACCCTTAATGATATTAGAACCATGGTAATACCATTACTTACGTACATTACAAGTACCTCAGAAGTTGGGCTAGGTTTTTTCTGATTGGGGAACTAGTAACAGGGAAAGCTGGCCCACAAGCAAGAATCACGCTAAAGCATGGTGTTATTCTCACCTTCCATTATAACTGTCGTAATACCCTTATCTTACACACTATAGAGTTTTTTA
>JACEFZ010009662.1:0-44486 GCA_014155875.1 Cepaea nemoralis | reverse complement strand
CCCCCCAAACCCCCCCCCCCCGGGGTCCCCCCCCCATTGGTTTTCTGAGTCAGTTACAATCACGATGTGATTTGTGTGTCGTATTCTCCATCCACGGAGAGCTGCAGTGACTGCTTCCACCTCCATTCAGCTGGATGTTTGGTATCATATGCCAGGCTCTCCTCACCAAACGTCGACCATTAGCTTTGGCTATGAACTTCCAGCCATTTCCTCTCACTCTTGACCCAACCCTCTGTGTAGATATCAATCACTGGTGAGCATTGTCCTGTATTAGTTGCTGGATTCCACTCCGTGGCCCCTGCTGGCCACCCCCTGCACTCCCGGCTTAATGTGATTATAATTCTGCACAAGTCTGACTGCCCCGCTGGCACTCTGACCCACTCCCCTCCACGCCTAATGTTCTCCAGGGGGCACACCTGTCTGATCGTATCCTCCGCCTGAGCCATCCATGATTTCCCTCTTATCAGTCGCTGACCCTTAACTGCATCCAGCGCCTCCTGCAATGGGTTGTCTGTGTCTGCAGCTTTACTTACAGCTGAGAGATGAGTTGCTTGAGAAAAGCTGCCAACTCAACTATCCGAAACCCAATAAGAAATGATGTTATCAGACAGACAGTTGGATCAACACCTTGTGCCACATATATTGAACGACAGAAGATCAAATGGTTCGGCCAGCTCGTTAGAATGCAACACCATCAACTACCAGCACTATCACTACATCTAAGAAGATCAACACGAAAGCAAGAGGACCCCAAGAAGAAAATGGATTGACGACATCAAAGACATTGTACAATCACACGGAATAACACTATCCAGTGCCAATTATCGGGGGCTAGAACATCATCTACTCCTCCCTATGCCACTTGACGGCAAAAGTTGAAGAAGAAGCTGATGATGATGGTGGTGATGATGATGGGAGCAGCGAGATCGTAGTAAGTTAGTTAGTCGTTTAGTCGTTGGATCAACATCACGGCACACGGTTTAACCTATAAGTGCTCCGTTTTCCTCCTAACTCAAACCTGAGTCTGGAGAAACTCAGCTCAATGCACGAACTCCGTTGCATTGGCGAGGATCCTGAAATACTTTTGGGTAGATTTTTAACTGGAAATTTTGCCCGGGCGGCGCCGTTAGGCTACTCTTTTTCGATTTCCAACTGCCAAGGGATTTTTTACGTGCGCAACAATACACGCGGGCGTCCGATCTCACTACCCAGAGACCAGGGGACATTTTATTACTGGAAGTCCAGGTGGATTTTTTAAATAAATCCCGGTCCTCACAGGGGCCTGAACCCGGGACCTCCAGCACTCGAGGCGGACACCATACCTCGAGACAACTCAGCCGCCAAGTTAGTTAATTAGTTAGTCGGACAGATCATCCTCATTGCACATTGAACCATTCAGTCCATTGGTGCTCGGATCCCCTCCTCAGTAAATCCCGCAGCGTGTAGCGTAAGTCGTGTGCGAGAACCAAGTGATGACTGTGAATCTCAAACCATGGTCAGACGTCGAGAATAACATCAGCGTAGTCAGTACGCTTGCCAAGCGTTCGAATCCCCACTAAGGTGCATCTGTAAAATTTTACCAAATTCCCGGGCTGAACAGGTCTTAAACGGGCACCAGAAAATGTCATGGCAAGTAAAGGCGGCCGGTGCGATATTGGTCGCACTACCCACCGTTTGGTGTGTAAACATTTGTGGCTTGTGCTATGTATAGGGTGTATTATTGATGACTGTGGAGTGTTTGAAAATATTGCCGGTCAAAGTTTTGTATTTACCTGTTATGTTGCATGAACATTTTACAGAGGGTGAATACACAACTTAGACCGGCAGTATTTTCAAACACGACACAGTCATAAAAATAACCCTATAGTTATTATGCTTCAAAACGTGAGAAAGTTTCTCTTTTATTTACGATAATCTGGTGCGCAATGCGCTGGGTGTGAACAACTTCAGCAATGCAGGGGGGCGTGGTGGCCAAGTGGATAGTGTGTTGGCTTATCGTGACAGTAATTCTGGATTCAGTCCCCAGCGGTGGCAGTAATATTTTCTCCCATCAGTACTGCTCATGGGTGGACCAAGCCTCATGACATTGACTCCAGTAATTTCTGGGAGATGTCTGGAAAAAGCCGGCGGCGAGGAAGGGAATTGGCCACCCTATCTCATTAGACCGTAGTCTAGAATATGTGAAGGCCTTATATCTCAAACCTTAACAAGACAGTTTCTGCCATGGGGCTACTGTTTGGTTTTATTAACTCTTTTGTTATTTCGCGGCAACGTTATTTATTCGAACAATACCAGTATGTGTTTTAATTGTTTCAGCTTAAATGTATTTCATGTATTCACTTCATATGATAAATAACTCTGCGTTAATGCACCTGACGAGATGCAGCCATATATGCAGGCAATAAATCGTGCAACATAATTTTTGTGTTTCAGTGTTTAAATTCACTACGGGAATACATTGTTTTGACCTAAAGGGCCCTTGGCAACGCTTTAATGCGTACTTGCTGGCTCAGAGCTGTGGAAGGCATGTCAATTTGGCCTCGTTCAGAGTAATTCATCCTGGCTTATTCTCTACCAACTAGAACTCCAGATGAGGTCTGTCTAAAGAACTCTCAAGCTTATTGATGGGGATACAAATGTACACGATAGGGAGAATTGATCCTTCATATTTATTAGCATGTTTATCAGCATTGTGTCAGGTCTAGTCAGACATGACTGAGCTAGATATAACAGTAGACTACTGTCTGCTTTCTGTTAGCGCTGAAAGTTGGGTGGCGCTCACCAGACCCAACACCATACATTGTGCCAACGGCTTTGCGCGGAGGAGCGCAATTGGAAGCGGACAAGCCTTATCCTAGTGGGAAGAAATGCAACCAATCGACTAAATGTTATGGCAGGGCAGACCAGGCCATAAACCTTGGTCGGCAATTGGTCTAGGATCGAAGCTCCGACAGGAAAACAGTAAAGGAATTGTTTTGCCAATCCGGCAGGTTCTACAGCTGGTATTGTTCCAGATGTATTGGTGTTACCTTTCCTCTAGAGCAGTGGTTCTTAACCTGTTTTTTTTTTTTTTGGGGGGGGGGGAACGTCATACCCCCTTTCGTATTTTCTCCCTATAAATCCCCCGCCCCCTACACAGTATACGTAAACATGGACGCTAAATTTAATAACACATACTAGAACAAGTCTAGACATCTACATAAAACGTGATTTGCGGGTCTATTTATGTCATAAAACGAAGTTCAGAAGGGCGAGAAGTACAGAACTGTAAAGTACGGAGGAAAAAAAAAAACAATATTAAGTAATCAATTCTTATATTAACGCGATCTTGAAATAATCTTAATTCCCCCCTTCGAAACCCTAAAATTCCCCTTTAGGGGGGAATTCCCCACCGGTCGAGAACCACTGCTCTAGAATAAACTAGGCAAGCCGAGAGAATGATCTCTACAAGTAAGGTCAGATTTTGCACTATAGAGTGGTATAACTCCATCCCTGGTCCAGCAGTGTTTATAAGTCGTTTTTGAAGCACAATATAATAAACTATCGTCTGTCAAGATGACAAGGGGGGCAGTAGGCAGTATTTAGCCATTTCTATGCCCAGTGGAAACGATAGGTATAATTGCAAAAGAAAGTTAAAATAAAGGAGTTCGTCTGAATAACAGAAAAACAGAAGTAAAAGTTAACAAGGAGTAGCAATGTTTCTACACACGTAACATCAAAATGCAGGGATACAATCTGAAACATGTCAATGTAGTTAATTATTTTTGTTATTTCATAAGATGAGAAGAAAGGTATGTTAAGGGAATGAAATGTAAGAGTAGAATGTCAAAACAAAAGCATCAACTCATTAGGTGAGTGCGGAAGCGAATTATGGGCACTAAGCACACAAATGAAGAATTATATGGTTATTTGGAAGCTGAGGAATTGTATTTTATAGGAGAATGATGAGGACACCGCTGACGGACAGAAGGGTAATGAAGATGTATTGAAATACGTTCACTTAGAAAGAGATCTATACGTTCACTTAGAAAGAGATCTATACGTTCACTTAGAAAGAGATCTATACAGTTCACTTAGAAAGAGATCTAGTTACTCGCATCAGAAGAGAATAGTCCACATTCTATTTTTTGCATGTCGTGAGAAGTGGAAAGCTGAAGTATATCGTTACAACGGGAGAGTTGGAGGGGAGGGGAGGCAGTGGCAGACCAAGAGAGGGGATGCTGTACGGTTTGACAGTTTGACATTATGTCATGGAGAAATATCAATATCAGAAATTATTAGCAATACTTGAAGCAGAATGCTGCGGACATACGTGATCACCAACGCCACACCACATTGACTATAGGAAGATTTATTAGCACAGATGGCAGAAACAATGTTTAAACATTCAAATATTTGTTGTAGTACGAATATTCAATTTTTCTTTTCTCAAGTTTCAAGAATTTTTCCAAGCTGGTCTTGTCCACTCTGCCGCCAACGCTACAACAATACCTCGGGGAGGGTAGATGCTCAACTCTTCATCACATTACAACACTACAACAATACCTCGGGGTGGGTAGATGCTCAACTCTTCATCACATTACAACGCTACAACAATACCTCGGGGAGGGTAGATGCTCAACTCTTCATCACATTACAACGCTGCAACAATACCTCGGGGAGGGTAGATGCTCAACTCTACATCACATTACAACGCTGCAACAATACCTCGGGGAGGGTAGATGCTCAACTCTTCATCACATTACAACACTACAACAATACCTCGGGGAGGATAGATGCTCAACTCTTCATCACATTACAACGCTGCAACAATACCTCGGGGAGGGTAGATGCTCAACTCTTCATCACATTACAACGCTGCAACAATACCTCGGGGAGGGTAGATGCTCAACTCTTCTTCACATTAAAACCAGGAATCAAAATGCTCATGATTCGTCATCTCATACGATTACCAGTCGCGGATAAGGTTGGTGTTCTTTTCACGAATATGCTACCAGGCCCAGCTGTCCAGAAATGTATCTCTTTGTCTTCATCTTTCTCTTTTTCACATCACGTTTGGCAGAGGTCACTGCTCTTTCAAATTTATTTTTCCTCATGATGTGCCCCAAAGAATCGTAGATTGTTTAAGTTGTTTAAATGTTTAATTCAGGGTTATTCACCAACTTTGAAATTTAAAGACCAATTTTTTCCACGGATTAAAAAAAAAATTGTAAATCCTTATTGATGTTACACAAGTAACGAGCGGTATGAATAACTATCATTACGGTATTTGTACTATTGGTTGTCCATGTATTATACTAACAGCTAATAACTAATCTTCTATGACAATATAAGAGTATATACGATAACATACATTGTAAAATATAATCAGATTTATTATCTCTGACTACACTCCAAAGCTGGACGGACGAAAGTCGATGTATAGTTGTAATATTTCTTAATGTAATGTTACAGTTTTACAATTATTTTATAACTTATTTATTTGTTAATAATGACTAACTAATTAGCACAATACAACAATTGTATAACATATATAATGTAATAAAACAACAAGCCAATGATTTCTTTTGATGTCTGTTGGATTGATTCCCGCAACATGTCTCATTGTTCATCACTTTCCCGGGAAGGTTAACCGGGTCAAAAAATAACCGCAGAAGTCGGATGTGTCGGCCTAACGGCGCAAGAACGCAGCTCTGCTGTAAACAGGCACAACGCAATCACATCCGAAAACAAGTCTCCGGAAGAACGCAGCAGAAGAAGAAGTTCATCAGTTGCCTGTAAAATCTCAGTGGCATTATATCTGTTCTTTATAGCAACATTGTACCTTACTCTAATTTCTTTGTCTGTGATAAGTAAGATCCTATTTGATATTATTTGGGTTTTTCTTTTACTTTGAAGTCTTAACCTCACCTTTCCAAAAGCTGCCACATGGTAGCTATGTCAATCTGCTACTGGTCTAGTTTTTTTCTCCTTCTAAACTGCTACTAAATCTCTTTGGAATCAGTATGTGGTCAGTTATCGACATGGTATATTATAATCTTCGAGGATGATATTTGAACCAGGCTTTTTTCTATTTTCATTTCATGATATTTCTACCTATGCTATTAATCTGTCACCTCTTTCATTCCCATCACCTAGGCCATAGCCACCAGTCACACCACTCATCTTTTTGTTGCCAACTTAGGCATTGGAATCTTCGAGCATCACAGTCATTTCAAAATTTTATTCTGTTCCAAAAACATGTCAAATTCATTATAAAACATATCTATCTTCTTCAGTGTTGTCTGATGTTGGAGAACATTCTTGTACTGTATTGTGCCTAGAGATCTGCGATGGAGTTTCACCAATAACACTCTAAATGAGATTGTCCAAAATTCCGTTATATTCATGGTGCTATGTGAATCCTAGATTACTCCAACGCCCCTTTTATATAATACTAGCTGACCCGGCCCGGCTTCGCCCAGACCCTGGTGGGGAGCATCTCATTTAATTCATATAAGTAGTCATATAAGTTCTCGTTCCCGTTACCGACTATCTGTCTGTCTGTCTATCTGTCTGTCTGTCTGTCTGACCCGGCCCGGCTTCCCCCAGACCCTGATGGAGAGCATCTCATTTCATTCATATAAGTAGTCATATAAGTTCCCGTTCCCGACTATCTATCTGTCTGTCTGACCCGGCCCGGCATCGGCCAACTCCTGGTGGGGAGCATCTCATTTAATTCATATAAGTAGTCATATAAGTTCCCGTTCCCGACTGTCTGTCTGTCTGTCTGTCTGTCTATCTATCTGTCTGTCTGTCTGTCTGACCCGGCCCAGCCCATGGTGGAGAGCATCTCATTTAAATCATATAAGTAGTCATATAAGATCCCGTTCCCGACTATCTGTCTGTCTGTCTGTCTTGGGTAAATGTAGGAGGGAGGAGGAAGAGGGAGGTGGAGGAGGGAAGAGGAGGGAGGAGGAGACAGGAGACAGGAGGAATAGGGAGGAATAGGAGGGAGGAGGAGGGATTAGGAAGAGGAGGGAGGAGTAGGGTGGAGGAGAAGGGGGAGGAGGAGGGAGGAGGAAGAGGGAGAAGGAGGGAGGAGGAGAACGCAGGAGGAGGAGGGAGGAGGAGGAGGAGAGGGAGGAGGAGGGAGAGGGAGGAGGAGGGAGAGGGAGGAGGAGGGAGGAGGAGGAGAGAGTAGGAGGAGGGAGGAGGTGGAGGGAGCAGGAAGAGGGAGGAAGAGGGAGGAGGAAGAGGGAGGAGGAAGAGGGAGAAGGAGGAGGGAGGAGGGAGGAGAAGGAGGAGGGAGGAGGAAGAGGGAGGAGGAGGGAGAAGGAGGGAGGATGATAACGCAGGAGCAGGAGGAGAGGGAGGAGGAGAGGGAGGAGGAGGGAAAGGGAGGAGGAGGGAGGAGGAGGAGAGAGTGGGAGGAGGGAGAAGGCGGAGGGAGAAGGAAGAGGGAGGAAGAGGGAGGAGGAAGAGGGAGAAGGAGGAGGGAGGAGAAGGAGGGAAGAGGATGAGGGGGAGGAGGAGGAAGAGGGAGGAGGAGGAATGTGAAGGGAGGAGGAGGGAGGAGGTAGAGGGAGGAGGAGGAGGGAGGAGGAGAGAGGAGGAGGAGAGAGGAGGAGGAGGGAGGAGGAGGAGGGAGGAGGAGGAAGAGGGAGGCGGAGGAATGTGAAGGGAGGAGGAGGGAGGAGGTAGAGGGATGAGGAGGAGGGAGGAGGAGAATGGAGGAGAAGGGATGAGGAGGAGAGGGAGGAGGAGGAAGGGAGAGGCGGGGGAGGAGGGAGGAAGAAGGAGGGAGGGAGGAGGGAGGAGGGAGGGATGAGGGGGAGGAGGGAGGGTAGGAGGGGGAGGAGGAGAAGGGAGGAGGAGGGGAGGAGGAGGAAGGAAGAGGAGGGCGAGGAGGTAGGAGGAGGGAGGAGGAGGAAGAGGGAGGAGGAGGGAGGAGGAAGAGTGTGGAGGAGGGAGGAGGAGGGAGGAAGAGATAGGCGGAGAGAGGAGGAGGAGGAGGAGGAGGAGTAGGAGGAATAGAAGGGAGGAGGAGGGAGGAGGAGGGATTAAGAGAAGGAGGGGGCAAGGGGAGAAGGAGGAGGGAGGAGGAGGGAGGAGGAGGAGGAAGAGGGATGAGGAGGGAGGAGGAGAGAGGAGGAAGGAGGAGGAAGGAGGAGGAGGAGGGAGGAGGAAGAGGGAGGAGGAGGGAGGAAGAGGAGGTAGGAGGAGGGAGGAGGGTGAAGGAGGAGGAGGAGGGAGGAGGGTGAAGGAGGAGGAGGAGGAAGAGGGAGGGGGAGGAGGAGGGAGAAGGAGGAGGAGGAGGAGGGAGGAGGAGAACGCAGGTGGGGAGGAGGAGGGAGGAGGGAGATGGAGGAGGAGGGAGGAGGTGGAGGGAGAAGGAGGAGGGAGGAAGAGGTAGAAGGAGGAGGGAGAAGGAGGAGGGGAGGAGGAGGAGGAGGAATGATGAGGAGGGAGGGAAGAGGGATGTGGAGGAAGGAGGGGGAGGAGGAGGTAGGGGGAGGGGGTTTAAGAGGGGGGAAAAGGGGGGAAAGGGGAGGAGGAGGGGGGTGGAGGAGGAGAAGGGATAGGGGGGAGAGGAGAAGGGGGAGGAGAGGGAGGAGGAGGGAAAAGGGGGGGGGAAAAGGAGGGGGGAAGGGAGGAGGGGGAGGAGGTAGCGGAGGTAGAGGGAGGAGGAGGGAGGAGGCGGAGGGGAGAGGAGGGAGGAGGTGGAGGAGGAGGGGAGGGGAAAGGGGGGAAAATGAAGGGGGAGAAGGGGGAGGGAGGAGGGAGGGGGGAAAAGGGGGAGGAGGTAGAAGGGGGGGAAGAGGAGGAGGGTGGAGGGAGGAGGTAGAGGGAGGAGGGGGGGAGGAGGAGAGCAGGAGGACGGAGTTCCCCATTCCGTTTTAACTCTTTCTGGGTTCTGTATTTCGGTCCTTTTTTTGGGTTCTCCCTTTCTAACGACTGTGATAACTCCACACATAAAAAGAGAATTGTTTTTGATATTGCCTGGCGGAGGCATAATATCAGCACCCAGAGTTGAACGCCTACGCCAGCCGGCACGGCACTTGATGATGATGATGATTGCCGTGTGACGATTCTGTGTAGTCACGTCATTTTCTTCCCTTTCCCTAGCGTTTTTGTTCGGGGATTCTTTCATCATCATCATCAAATATTTACGTACGTATTTTGGGAATGGGAGGAGGGAGGAGGAGGAAGAAGAAAAAAAATACAACAGTTGGCAGCGCTGGAATGAAAGGAAGGCGTGTTGTAGAAAATTTTCATCTCAATCGGATGGGCCGTTCGCGAACGTATAAAGGACATACATACATACATACAGACAGACAGACAGACAGACGGAGATCCTAATTTATATATAAGATTTAATCCTTTTCTGTAACATTTATATTCAAAGACTGGGATGTGCTTTTCACATAATTTATAAAATTCCAAGTTTAGCATTCATCTGTTGCCATGGGAAATATGCATACCATTAGTTTTCTGGTTGTCCTATCCGTTCTAGTATACAACGGTTTTATGTACTTCGGCGTTTGTACGGTAATTTCTGTCCTTCCCTTAATTTCTGTCATCAGTTGTTTTATGTTCCGTTAGGAGATAACTTGTGTGCGTGTGTGTGTGTGTGTGTGTGTGTGTGTGTGTGTGTGTGTGTGTGTGTGTGTGTGTGTGTGTGAATTGTTACATAAAGCAAGATGAGTATAAAATGTGCTAAAATATCAATAAATAGATCACATCACATATATAAATATTCATTGCTGCAGTATCAGACGTCATATATATATATATATATATATATATATATATATATAATATATATATACTATATATATATATATATATATATATATATATATATATATATATATATATATATATATATATGTATATATATAATTATATATATATATATATATATATATTATATATATATATATATATATATATATATAGTGTGTGTGTGTGTGTTTGTGTGTGTGTGTGTGTGTGTGTGTGTGTGCGTGCGTGCGTGCGTGCGTGCGTGCGTGTGTGTGTGTGTGTGTGTGTGTGTCGTGTGTGTGTGTGTGCGCGTGTGTGTAATTTTTCCGATAAGGCAAGACCAGTGTAAAAATATGTAAAATTATATCACAGTATTGTATAAATTTCTGAAATACAAATTTATCTGGCAAAAATGCATACATAAATCATTATGCAAGTACTCATGGATTATCATCGTTTTCAAATAACGGTCAGTCCGTGGGGGTATAACAAGGAACCATAAAATTCCGTGAGAGTATAACAAGAAAGCATAACATTACATGAGAATATAACAGGGGATTCATGGCAATCTGAGGAACTATAACATGAGTTTCATAACATTATGTGGAAATACAACAAGAAACCATAAAATTATGTAAGAATATAACAAGGAACCATAACTATAATGCCTTGTGCATCTGTACAGGTATTCATTTGCTTTACGCGTGTTTTCTTGCAAAAAAATATGTGTCACCATGAGCAATCATAAGATATACGATAACTACAGCATGGTATACATCAAGCACATTTATCTGTCTGGCTAAGTGGCCAGGGGTATACGGTCATTACGCCTACCCCGTTCCACCTCATAACTCAAGTCATAATTAGGGCCTATCCCAGCCTCAAATTAATAATCCTGTGTACCGAATGAGCCACATTTCGGAAATTAATTTGTAAGGGATTGTTGTCCATATGAAGTCATGGCTACTAATTAAAGTGACATACAAGTGGCTTTGATTCCGAATTATCAAGCGTCTGTGTGTGCTTTTATAACAGACAAATAAATACGAAACATTCATAGCCTGCGTGGAGGTGTAAGGTTAGGGAAGAATGTGACAATGAGGTGGATGTCCTTGCCCATGTAGATAAGGAAATTGAGTTGACAGAATGACTCAAATGACGACGAGCGCCACTATTTTGATCTTTAAGGAGATATCGTCATGTTTCGGCTAAAGAAGGAGGGTAACGGATTGAATCACTACATGTTTAGTCTTCGTCTTTCTGCTTCACTTCAATGCATATGTGCGTTGCGATTTGGGTATATGGTGCTAAACCCACGTTAAAATATTTATCACTACTCGATTGGTGATGAGGTCAATAACGCCCAGTTGCCTTTACTTTGCATGTAATTTCCTACAACCTATTTTAGTGTGGTAATTGAAAAACAAACCGAACCTACAAAGGGGTTCTTATACAGGATCACTGGGTTGGAGGGCAAGCGTGCTGACCACTGATCCCCCAGAAGACAAATCTGAAAATGTTTCAGAAAATAATAATCCAGTTGGCTCTGGCTTGGGCAAAGAGCAGACAATAAAGAAGGGGTCAGTAACCTCAAGTGTGTGTGTGTGCGTGTGTTTTTGTTTTGTTTTTTGCTGTTTGTGATTCCTTTGCACGTTTACGTTCAGTAGCTTGCCATTGCTTTCTGAACGACTGGCACTCATACAGTTGTAGGGAAATCAACGCAAGGCGGACTGCATTCATAACACCTTCGCCACAGAGAATGACTAAGCAGATAATGAATGCCCATGGCTGCTAGTATTTGATGCTCTGTTCCTGTGTCTGCAGGAATGGACCGGCACTTGAATTCTCCAATGGCATAAAACTAAACCAGCTCCGTGCCGGATACGGTTATTTAAGGCGCTGAAAGGGCTGAGACTAAACAGAAGAAGAGGAAGAGGAGAAAGGGGAGGATCTAACAAGGGCAACCCGGGTGTGTGTGTTATGTACTATACTATACCACTGGGTGTGATGGTCTTTGATGGAATTGCAACTTGAAATGCTGGTGTGGTGGGAAACGAACAGGAGGACAGATTGGCTAGGTATGTACCACTTGGTGGGGTATTGGTGCGTGATAAGGCAGATGTGGTCGGGGCTCTTTGGGATCCTCTATATAGTGCAGAAAACAAACAGATCATCACGGCTTGGAGAGAATGGCGCTGCAGGGAGTGACCAGAGAATCTGACCGACACTCAAAACACCGAGGAAAGGCCAGGCAGACACATAACCATGCTGTTTCTGGTAACATTAGTTTTAGGACTCTTTGCTGGCTGTTGCAAATGAGCACGAAGCACGTATGGGAATGTTCCGAGTGCCGTGATGTTGGTTCTTGACTCAATTCAATTTAAGGCAACTCAATTTAACTCAACTAATTTGCAACTTGCAGACTAAGAATAAAGAGAATGATTAATCTTCTTGTCGTCCAAGCCGTGTGGCGCTGGTGACCATGTTTGTCTATTGTCCTCTGTCTCTTGTGCGGCCACTTATTTCTAATACCGATGTTTTTCTGTGTACCATGATGTCATACTGTCAAAGACAATTATACATTAAAAATAATTGATGAACCCTCTGTCTTTCTGTCTCAAGTTGACCCATCAGCATATATGGATGTATGACCGCTACATCTGTCTCAAGGTGACCCATCAGCATATATGGATGTATGAATGCTACATCTGTCTCAAGGTGACCCATCAGCATATATGTATGTATGACCGCTACATCTGTCTCAAGGTATCCCATCAGCATATGTATGTATGACTGCTACATCTGTCTCAAGGTGACCCATCAACATATATGGATGTATGAATGCTACATCTGTCTCAAGGTGACCCATCAGCATATGTATGTATGACTGCTACATCTGTCTCAAGGTGACCCATCAGCATATGTATGTATGACTGCTATATCTGTCTCAAGGTGACCCATCAGCATATATGGATGTATAAATGCTACATCTGTCTCAAGTTGACCCATCAGCATATGTATGTATGACTGCTACATCTGTCTCAAGGTGACCCATCAGCATATGTATGTATGACTGCTACATCTGTCTCAAGGTGACCCACCAACATATATGGATGTATGACTGCTACATCTGTCTCAAGGTGACCCATCAACATATATGGATGTATGACCGCTACATCTGTCTCAAGGTGACCCATCAGCATATATGAATGTATGACTGTTGCATCTGTCTCAAGTTGACCCATCAGCATATGTATGTATGACTGCTACATCTGTCTCAAGGTGACCCATCAGCATATGTATGTATGACTGTTACATCTGTCTCAAGGTGACCCATCAACATATATGGATGTATGACTGCTACATCTGTCTCAAGGTGACCCATCAACATATATGGATGTATGACCGCTACATCTGTCTCAAGGTGACCCATCAGCATATATGGATGTATGAATGCTACATCTGTCTCAAGGTGACCCATCAGCATATATGGATGTATGAATGCTACATCTGTCTCAAGGTGACCCATCAGCATATGGATGTATGACCGCTACATCTGTCTCAAGGTGACCCATCAGCATATGGATGTATGACTGTTGCATCTGTCTCAAGGTGACCCATCAACATATATGGATGTATGAATGCTACATCTGTCTCACGGTGACCCATCAGCATATGTATGTATGACTGCTACATCTGTCTCAAGGTGACCCATCAACATATATGTATGTATGACTGCTACATCTGTCTCAAGGTGACCCATCAACATATATGGATGTATGACTGTTGCATCTGTCTCAAGGTGACCCATCAACATATATGTATGTATGACTGCTACATCTGTCTCAAGGTGACCCATCAGCATATGTATGCATGACTGCTACATCTGTCTCAAGGTGACCCATCAGCATATGTATGTATGACTGCTACATCTGTCTCAAGGTGACCCATCAACATATATGGGTGTATGACTGCTACATCTGTCTCAAGGTGACCCATCAGCATATATGGATGTATGAATGCTACATCTGTCTCAAGGTGACCCATCAGCATATGTATGTATGACTGCTACATCTGTCTCAAGGTGACCCATCAACATATATGGATGTATGACCGCTACATCTGTCTCAAGGTGACCCATCAACATATATGGATGTATGACTGCTACATCTGTCTCAAGGTGACCCATCAACCTATATGTATGTATGACTGCTACATCTGTCTCAAGGTGACCCATCAGCATATGTATGTATGACTGCTACATCTGTCTCAAGGTGACCCATCAACATATATGTATGTATGACTGCTACATCTGTCTCAAGGTGACCCATCAACATATATGGATGTATGACTGTTGCATCTGTCTCAAGGTGACCCATCAACATATATGTATGTATGACTGCTACATCTGTCTCAAGGTGACCCATCAGCATATGTATGTATGACTGCTACATCTGTCTCAAGGTGACCCATCAGCATATGTATGTATGACTGCTACATCTGTCTCAAGGTGACCCATCAACATATATGTATGTATGACTGCTACATCTGTCTCAAGGTGACCCATCAACATATATGTATGTATGACTGCTACATCTGTCTCAAGGTGACCCATCAGCATATGTATGTATGACTGCTACATCTGTCTCAAGGTGACCCATCAACATATATGTATGTATGACTGCTACATCTGTCTCAAGGTGACCCATCAACATATATGTATGTATGACTGCTACATCTGTCTCAAGGTGACCCATCAGCATATATGGATGTATGACTGCTACATCTGTCTCAAGGTGACCCATCAGCATATATGTATGTATGACTGCTACATCTGTCTCAAGGTGACCCATCAACATATATGTATGTATGACTGCTACATCTGTCTCAAGGTGACCCATCAGCATATGTATGTATGACTGCTACATCTGTCTCAAGGTGACCCATCAATATGTATGGATGTATGACCGCTACATCTGTCTCAAGGTGACCCATCAACTTATATGGATGTATGACAGCTACATCTGTCTCAAGATGACCCATCAGCATATGTATGTATGACTGCTACATCTGTCTCAAGGTGACCCATCAGCATATGTATGTATGACTGCTACATCTGTCTCAAGGTGACCCATCAACATATATGGATGTATGAATGCTACATCTGTCTCAAGGTGACCCATCAACATATATGGATGTATGACCGCTACATCTGTCTCAAGGTGACCCATCAACATATATGGATGTATGAATGCTACATCTGTCTCAAGGTGACCCATCAAAATATATGGATGTATGACCGCTACATCTGTCTCAAGGTGACCCATCAACATATATGGATGTATGACCGCTACATCTGTCTCAAGGTGACCCATCAGCATATATGGATGTATGAATGCTACATCTGTCTCAAGGTGACCCATCAGCATATGTATGTATGACTGCTACATCTGTCTCAAGGTGACCCATCAGCATATATGGATGTATGACTGCTACATCTGTCTCAATGTGACCCATCAGCATATGTATGTATGACTGCTACATCTGTCTCAGGGTGACCCATCAGCATATATGGATGTATGACTGCTACATCTGTCTCAAGGTGACCCATCAGCATATGTATGTATGACCGCTACATCTGTCTCAAGGTGATCCATCAACATATATGGATGTATGACCGCTACATCTGTCTCAAGGTGATCCATCAACATATATGGATGTATGACTGTTACATCTGTCTATTGCTGACAGCTGAAGATATTCCTGCATGGTGACGTCATTTGGAGCTCCCAGGGATTCTAGAGAAGTGATAGCACTGGCGTCTGGAAAACCTGATAAACGAAAGGAAGACAAAACACAAGGATACCACTTGTTGGGTGAATCTATAAGGTCCTAGAAATAACATGACAAATATATTCATGGGCGCTGTTAGGCCAAAGTAGACATACAGCTGTTCCTTCAGTGAGATTATGTTGACGATTTCAACGCGCCATGTTTCAATCCTGTGACGACTATATCTTTCAATTCTAAAATTGTCCAGTGTCTCCTCCTAATTTCTACTTCTTGCTTTAGGTTTCTACGAGTGCCGATCTTTTTTTTTGTTAAATGTTGCATTTCCCTTACAGACGTTGCAGTAAACACCAGCATTTTTCAGCTGCTGTTGATATACTAGGCAAGTTTTACGTTCAGTAGTTTGCTATCGCTTTCTGAACGACCGACTCCCATACCAACACGTTATAACACAACCCTACACGGTCTGCAACACAAATCGGTCGCGGCTGTGTTTCGAACGCCTGGTAAGGGGCTCACCGAACCGCGTTCGCAAGCCTTTGGCCACGGAGCCCGCTGCCGATCATTACCAGTACATTTATTATAATTACTGGGAGTTTCCGTGGTGAAGTGGTACAGCCGTCTGTTTCATTCTCCGAAGGTCGTGGGTTCGATTCCGGGCTATCACTTTCGATTTACGAATGCATTTTTCTCGGAGATTCCCGGGGGTCGTTACTGGAGCTACGGAGCTCGTGCTTTCTGCGACTCTTTCAGCAGGCCGCTCTGTGGAAATAGACGGGACCAAATGGGATAAAACCCGGTGCAATGAAGTCGATCCTCTAAACTTTTAAGACTTTTTAAAAGACCTTTTTTATTATAATTACTATAATCACCATCGCCGGTCTCCCTAGTCTAGGGGTTACACGACTTTCTCCGTAATCCCGTATACTCTCGTAAGTAACGTGACTGTACGCGAGAATTGGTAGCGGTTCTCTCCTCGTCGGTAACTTACGAGGTATGTGAGCCGGTCGCTCAGAAAGCAATGGCGTAGTCTTGCCAAGAAATCAACAATCAGTTGAAAGATGCTGATGTTGGCAGCGATGTCCTGTAAAGGATATGCGAGGGGAAAAAATAATAATAATCACCATGAGGTTAATCAATCCGAAGAGTGGTTTTGAAATCATGTGATCATGTCACTTCACTGACCCACATTGTTAGTAATTCTCGTCAGTTATTCTAAGTGCCGATCTCCGTGGCGAAGTAATTACAGACACGGTTCATGATCCCGCATACTCGCGTTCGAAACACATCTGCGCGATTTGGCAGCAGACCGCGTTGCTCTGGTTATTTTTTACGAAATAGTATGGGAGCTGGTCGTTCAAAAAGCAATAGCAAATTACTGAACGTAAACTATCCAAGACATCAACAACAGAAACAACAACAAAAATGAAGGTGTTGACTGTAAACGTCCTGTAAAGGATGTGCAAGTAACTTTTTTATTCATAAGTATGAACCTCAATGTGCGTGCATGTCTATGTGAACCTCATTGTGTATGCATATCTGTGTGAACCTCAATTTTTGTGCATGTCTATGCGAACCCCAATGTGTGTGCATGTATGTGTGAACCCCAATGTGCGTACATGTCTGTGTGAACCCTAATGTGCGTACATGTCTGTGTGAACCTCAATGTGCGTGCATGTCTGTATGAACCCCGATGTGCGTACATGTCTGTGTCACCTCCAAGCCCTTCCTAGCTTGTTCGTTCATATACAAAGATTCACTGTCATAAGTACAACAGGTAAGTAGTAGTAGTAGTAGTAGTAGTAGTAGTAGTAGTAGTAGTAGTAGTAGTAGTAGTAGTAGTAGTAGTAGTAGTAGTAGTAGTAGTAGTAGTAGTAGTAGTAGTAGTAGTAGTAGTAGTAGTAGTAGTAGTAGTAGTAGAAGAAGAAGAAGAAGAAGAAGAAGAAGAAGAAGAAGAAGAAGAAGAAGAAGAAGAAGAAGAAGAAGAAGAAGAAGAAGAGAAGAAGAAGAAGGAGGAGGAGGAGGAGCGGAGAGGAGGAGGCAAGAGCAAGAGGTAGGAGGAGGAGAAGGAGGAGGATTAGAAGGAGGAGGATTAGAAGGAGGAGGAGAAGGATGACGGAGGAGAAGAAGAAGAAGAAGAAGAAGAAGAAGAAGAAGAAGAAGAAGAAGAAGAAGAAGAAGAAGAAGAAGAAGAAGAAGAAGAAGAAGAAGAAGAAGAAGAAGAAGAAGCAGAAGAAGAAGAAGACAAAGAGGGAAGGAATAGAACAACTAACTGAACAACTATTACCAGAATTCACAAGATCATCTAGAGGAAGATTAAAGGACTCTGCATCAAAGCCCTGCATGTTCATCATCCGCTGTGCCTGCATTGCACCCATCCGACAGCTGCCGAAGCTGGTGAAATTCTGAGGGTAATGTGATCTCAACATCTGATGCTGTTGCATGTTAGTAGGTAGTTCTGTGGACATAATTTGCCCAGAATGATTTAAAAAGGTTATATGTGATAGAAGACACATAATGCAATCATAATATAACAACGTAAAAATGCCCCATCTCTTTCAGAACATTGTGACGGGAATAAGTGCTAATATCTGCAGCAGCAGTTTATTCTCTCACATGTCCCTCGTTGTTACCACACATAAAAATGCACAAAAACATCCTTCAATGTATCGCTTCATCATTTATTGTGTCTTCAGTTCACAGTCATTCATAGATAGTTTTCAAGCTAGCTACCAGACAACACAAGTGTCAGACATGAAATAGACAACACAAGTATCAGTCAGACATGAACCAGACAACACAAGTGCCAGTCAGACATGAACCAGACAACTCAAGTGCCACACAAGTCCATTTCTACGAGCAGTATGAAAATCCCCTGCTGGTTTGTTAGGGCAGTCGCAGGTTTAGGACAAAAGTCTGACCATGGGGAGTCAGTCCTTCCTGCCGAGCTAGAGCCCTGTTGGCCCATGAGCCCATGGCTTCGAGGTCAGGGTTTCCCGGTCTACACCACGGGAAGGTGGGATTGACTTGTGTAGTCTGTGGGTCATCAGCATGATACTAATTTTCACTTTTCACCCCTCCTGGGAGAGGCTAGGCGATACTAATCCTGCTTGTTGCAAGGCCAGGCGCAGTCCACACCTTGTAAACCTTGCAGTCTCATCTGCCTTTTTATTTCAAGTTACTAAACAAGCGACAGGAGACACGTCTTTGAGACTATAGTTTAGAAATTAAAACATTGTTTTATACTTCATCTCGACACCGCAAGGTACAAAAGAAACAAGATGAGATGAGATGTAGATGATGAAGAGATGAGATGCAAAAAGCTGGGGTAGTTGGGAACCTCCTGCACCCAAATCCATCATAGAGCTGTAAAGTAAAACCATCTATTGTTGTTTGTCCATCAAGAATGATGATGACCATTCATTTCATCCAGTGGGGTTGAAGGTGTGGAGCCGTGGGTTCTAAGATGGCTGATAAGGCCTATTTTGGCTCGAAATGTTCTTTGACAATGTGGACAAAGAATGCTTGACGTCTCTGGAGGAGGATTTCCTGCAGTGGTTTTTCTGTCCTGCCTTTTCTTCACAGCTCTTGCAGTCCTGGTTGCCTCACATATAACTGCACCTTTGCGCAATGATGCACGCCACGAATTTCGGTCTCTGCTGCAGCCTCCCAGGTGTCATGATGAATTCCAAAAGCATTCAGTGAAATTTTCAGAGTGTCTTTAAAACGTTTCCTCTGGCCACCTTGGGAGCGTTTACCACAACGCAGTTCGCTGTAAAAATTCGTTTAGGGAGCCTGTGATCTGGCATGCGAGTCAAGTGACCAGCCCAGCGAATCTGATTCTTCATCAGTAGAGTGTGGATACTGGGTATGGATGCTCTTTCTAGGACTTCAGTGTCTGGAATCTTGTCTTGCCATTTAATCTTCAGTAGCTTCCTTAGGCAGACTGTGTGGAAGTGGTTTAATTTCCTAGCGTGTCGCTGATAAACAGTCCAGGTTTCACAAGCATATAGCAGTGTGGATAGTACAACTGCTTTGTAGACTTTTAGCTTTGTTTGCAGGCTTATTCCAGTTCTGTCCCATACATTCTTGTACAGTCTGCCAAAGGCTGCACTGGCCTTGGAGATTCTTGCATTTACTTCGTCATCGATTGTGGCAGCTTGTGACACAGTGCTGCCAAGATAGGTAAATTTGTCCACAACACTTAGTCTATGATCATTCACTTTGATATTCGGCACAGTGTGATTATTCCCTGGAGCTGGCTGGTACATAACTACAGTCTTCTCCAAGTTGATATTGAGCCCAAAGTTGGCACAGGCATGTGAGAAAGCTGAAACATTATGTTGCATGTCCGCCTCTGAGTTGGCGTATAGAGCGCAATCATCAGCAAACAGGAGCTCTCTGACGGTGCCACTGTCAATTTTGGTTTTAGCTTTCAGCCTTCTGAGATTGAATAACTTTCCATCCATACGGTAGTTGATGTCTATTCCAATGTCGTCGTTCTCGAAGGCATTCATCAACATGGCTGAAAACATGAGGCTGAACAGTGTTGGTGCCAGGACACATCCTTGCTTCACTCCATTGGTGACAGGAAAGGGTTCAGACAGCTCACCATTTTCCTGTACTCTTGCCTGCATGCCGTCATGAAATAGCCGCACTATTTGGACAAACTTTCGTGGACAGCCATATTTTGCCATAATCTTCCACAGTCCTTCTCTGCTGACTGTATCAAAAGCCTTGGTGAGGTCAATGAAAGTGGAGAACATTTCGCAGTTCTGTTCCTGACATTTCTCTTGCAGCTGCCTTGCAGCGAAAATCATGTCAACAGTTCCACGTTCTTTTCTGAAGCCACATTGACTCTCAGGAAGAAGACCTTGATCGAGATGGGCTGTGAGGCGATTGAGAAGAATTCTGGCGAGTATCTTCCCTGCAATTGAAAGCAAGGAGATGCCTCGGTGGTTGTCACAGGATTGGCGGTTTCCTTTACGTTTGTAAAGGTGGACTATTGACGCGTCCTTAAAATCTTGTGGCATGGTCTCGTTCATCCATATGTTTGTGAAGACTCGGTGAAGCTGCTCTGTTAGAACCGGCCCACCTGCCTTGTATATCTCTGCTGGGATGGAGTCAGGACCAGGTGCCTTGCCGCTGGAGAGTTGCTGGATGGCTTTGTTTATTTCCACTATGGTTGGCAGGTCATCAAGAGTCTCATTGGTGGGAACTTGAGGAAGGCAATTGATGGTTTCATCATCGAAGAAGGAAGTTGCATTTAAGATTTTGCTGAAATGCTCTGCCCAGCGTTGGAGGATTTCTTTCTTATCGGTGACCAATGTTCCCCCGTCTGCACTGAGGAGGGGAACTATGCCTGGTGATGAAGGACCATAGACCGCTTTCAGTGAGTCGTAGAAGTTTTTCATATCGTGTCTGTCAGCAAAGCCCTGAATTTCATCAGCTTTGCTGCTCAGCCAGGAAGTCCCGCATGTGCCGAAGTTTCTGCTGCACTACTCTCTGAATGTTCTTGAAAGCATCTTTTTTTGATGTTGACTTTGGGTCATTCAAGTGTGCCTTGAGGAGAAGATGTTTCTCGGCCAGCAATTGGTTGATGTCTTGGGAATTTTCATCAAACCAGTCTTTATGCTTTCGGGGGGCTGGACCCAGGATTTCCATAGCAGTGTTGTAAATCGTGTCCTTTAGGGCTCTCCATTCTGTTTCTGTATCCTGTTTTGCTTCAGCACTGGGCTTGAAGCGGTCTTCCAGCATATTTTCAAACGACTGCTGCATTTTCTTGCTGTTTAGGCGGGTGACATTTAGCTTTGTTTGCATTTTTGCAACCATCTATAGATATGGCGTGGCATCATTCATTGTTTTGCCTTGCACTGTTCCGTCAAGTCAGTGTGGCTCTGTACATCCGACTTCCACAAGCGTTGTTGTCGGATTTGCTGTCCCCAGTCTACCTACAAGGCAGGAGGTTTGTGTCTCTCTTCTTCTGGCTCCTATCCCTTGACTTGTCAGCCATTTGGGGACTGTAGAAGTAGTTGCGCTTCCGTAAATATATCTCTTGGAGGTCCTTAACAAATGTTAATCACATATCTTTTAGAGAGCGTCGCAGTCAACACCAGCATTTTTTGCTGTTGTGATCTCTTGGCAAGTTTACGTTCAGTAGTTTGCAATTGCTTTTTGAACGACCGGTACCCATACCATTTTTAAAAAAAAACGCGAGGTGTGAATCTCTCTCTCTCTCTCTCTCTCTCTCTCTCTCTCTCTCTCTCTCTCTCTCTCTCTCTCTCTCTCTCTCTCTCCATCTCTCTCTCTCTCTCTCTCTCTCTCTCTCTCTCTCTCTCTCTCTCTCTCTCTCTCTCTCTCTCTCTCTCTCTCTCTCGTTGCCTCCTACTCCAGCGTACTCGGTCACGGAGCTGGTTCTTGGGGTCATAGGAACATGCAAATCCCACTACTAGTATAAGGTGGAGACACGACAACGGGGAATCGATGGACATGAAGTGTAGACATTACATAGGAACAAGCAAATCCCACTACTAGTATAAGGTGGAGACACGACAACGGGGAATCTATGGACATGAAGTGTAGACATTACATAGGAACAAGCAAATCCCACTACTAGTATAAGGTGGAGACACGACAACGGGGAATCGATGGACATGAAGTGTAGACATTACTGCTCACCTGTAACTTGTTGACCGAAGGGAAACACCTGACGGTCATGGCCATACTGTCCGCTGTATGCAGCTGCTGTGAGTGGCCTCATCTGTTGTGGAATTGGTGGTAGCGGCTGGGGACTCAGCAATGAAGGGAAGGCACTCCTGCTGTTTAAAGACATAATAGAGTTAAGTCAAGAACCGACATCACAGCATTCCCATACGTGCTCCGTCCACATTGTTACCAGCCAACCAAAAGTCCCAGTATTAATGGTACCAGTAGCAGTCTGCTTATGTAGCAAGGCAGGCGTTTCAAGAATGTAGTCATACGCTTGTCTCAGCTTTTGCGATGCTACTCTCGGTTTGCGTGTGCATGAACGTCTGTCCGTTCAGTCGCCATGTGCACATTTGCGCTGGAGAGACTCAACCGTAAATCGGGAGATCTGCTCGCAATTTAGACGAGCAGCATCTTCTGTGGGCAGACTCTCGCCTCATGTTGTGTGTGGTCTGCTCTGGCGGTCAGTCCGTCTTCGGTGAAGGAAATCGTGTTGATCCTAAAAGAAATCATACGCTCATTGCTTGTCGCTACGCTTGTCTTAAAACTGAAAATTAAAGGGATTGACGGAAGGGCCGACATAAACAGGGATAACTGGCCGTGGCAGCCTAACGTCCACTGCATCTGTGTCCGTCTTCCAGTCGTCTTGCCATGCTCGCCACTGGAGCTAGACGGTCACAGACGAGGGAGCGGGGACGAGGGTGTTGCGCGACCACCTCCTCGCTATACAAAACCAAAGCGCAAGTCATTCGTTCCTCATCAAATCAAAAAGATGTAGTGTAATGAATGGTCATCGTCAATGAATGGCCAACGTCATTCATGATGGACGAACATCGCTTATGTGATAAATATGACTATGCAGTCTATTTAGAAAGACATATTATTGCTGTGTGAAACATTCGGGGAGATAACTATGTTTATAATTATTGATTAGTCGAAACACTAAAGGAAGACGCCGTTGTTCAGTGGTTAGCACTCATGCCTGCCGGCCCTGTGGTCATGTAATCAGATGTTGTAGGCCTATCTGGATTGCGGAGACGAAAGCTGCCGGAGTTCGCCCTGTGTAATTATTTAATTTTTGGGCAGCCTTCGATGTAGTTAACCGAGTGGCTAACAACTGTAAAGTCACAGCTCTTCTAGGTTTCTGTTTGTGTTACACATATTTCTGTCTATGTCTCCCTTGTCAGGTGACTTATTTCTGGTGATGTTGCAATTGTTGGTGTCTATCTTCCATGTTAAGGTATCTTTCTTTTGCTAAGTATCACATTCTACCTAGTTTAGGTGTTTAAGCATTCAGTTGTGATATTTTGTGTACCCTATAGACTTGGCTTAGAGGATAGAGGTCTGGTTATTTGCTAGGGACCACCGATTATTAATGTTTGATGTTAGACTACAGTTGTGTGTAGTGTTTGGCTTCATGCTTCAATGTTTGTTTGAATTAGTTGTCCCTCAAGTTGTAGAATTTGATAAATAAAGAGCTATTTGTGTTGTTCCTGACTTGTTAGTTTAATCTGTGTAATTTTAGTTTGTGCATTAACAAACAGTTGCTATTACAGCATAATAGTTTAATTCATTGTCTCGGCGGAAACAAACAATAATTTCAGCCTCTGTCTCTAGAACCCAGTATTGCAGATGATGCTGCAGTTACGACCCACTCTGAGGAAGAATTACAACATCTACTATCTGCATTCTGCAATGCTTGTTCTGAATTTGGTTTAACAATTAACAAAAATAAGAGACAGATTATGTCACAAGGTGCTCATGGGGTACCATCAATCTTTATTGACGATGCCGAATTGGAGATAGTAGACAATTTAACACATCTAGGATCAGAGGTAATTAGCAAATTATCCCTGGATCAGGAAATCAACATCATGATTGGTAAGGCAGCAACAACAATGAACAGGTTAAGAAAAAGAGTCTGGGAGAACATGAAGCTTACTGCCAAAACAAAGGTCCTTGTCTATCAAGCCTGTGTCCTTAGAACTCTTCTTTATGGCAGTAAAGTCTGGACAACTTACTCTTCAAAACAATGTTTTCCCGTGATGAATTTGAATAACGAAGACACAAACAATAGATTGCACGATTTATTGCCTGGCATATTTCGCTGCATCTCGTCAGGTACATACTGCAGAAATCACACAATTTACATGAATTAATTAGATAAATCCTTCAAACTGAAATATACACATATTCGCACAGTAATGTCGATTGTCTACCACGGTAATTTTAAACTGACTAACATGTCTTTCTGCTTGCACAAGGACGGCTTACGAAGGTTGATTAGAATAGCTTCAGCAAACTTTAACAATCGACTACTTTGTGTGTTGAACAACACACGGAAGGCACTGTCTCTTTCAACCACGTGACCACTCTCGAACACGTGTCTCCCGACCGATGAAGCCAGACTTTTCCGGTGTGTCGGCCTGCCTAGGCTACCATCTTCTGTGTGTAGTATCTTGTCCAACCAATTCGGGATATGTTCCGAAACCCTGCAATGTAACTGTCGCTCAGTTCTGCCTATGTAGATGGCCTCGCATCTGCATGTAAATTGGTAAATACAATTTGATTTGGCGTACAAAGCTACAGGTTCTTTTACTGCTGGGACTGGGATTGGTGTGTTTCTGTACCTGATGACTAGAGCTGCAGCACAGAATGTTCGCTCGACTGCTGTGGTGAGCCGGTCCCGCAGACGTTGCATTACAGTCATCTCCTCGGAAGGTTAGCTGGATGAATACTTTGAGTTTAGGGACTGTAGTTACTTCTGATTTCGGTTTGGGCTGTTGGCAGTGGCGCTTTATAAATCCTGTGGAGTACCCATTCAGGTTTAAGGCATTCTTCAGAGTTTTAAATTCCTCTGTCAGTGTGTCCTGGGTGCATATCTTCCTAGCACGGTCAAACAGGGTCCGTACTAAGCCCCGTTTGTACTGGACAGGTGCGAAGCTCTGAAAATTTAAGTATTGGCCAGTCCATGTTTCTTTCCGGTACACCGATCTTTGAATTGTGCCATCTGCTCTACGTCTCATTAGGATATCTAGAAACGGCAACGCTTCGTTGTGTTCGTGTTCCATAGATAAAGATATGTTTATATGTGTCTCGTTCATTGTGGCCTGGAACGACGTTGCTTGTAGCTCGTCTGTGGTGATAATTAGTATATCATCCACGTAACGACGGTAAAAGGCCAAGTTATTGATTTCTGAGGATCTCTTTTCTTCTAAGTGTGCCATGAAGATGTCCGCTAGAATAGGTCCAAGTGGGCTCCCCATGGCCACTCCGTCAATTTGGCGATATGACTTGTTTAGAAAGTTGAATTGTATGTTGGCAGTACATAATTTTAATAGCCTCTCTAGAATAGCTGATGGTATGCCTAGTTTTAGTTGTTGGTCTCTAATGCGTTCGCTTATTATATTCACGGAATTCACGTAAGTTGTGTGATTTCTGAAGTATGTACCTGACGAGATGCAGCGAAATATGCCAGGCAATAAATCGTGCAATCTATTGTTTGTGTCTTCGTTATTCAAACTTACTCTTCCACCAAGAGAAACGTTTAAACAGCTTTCATATGCGGTGTCTGCGAAGAATACGTGGTAATAAGGGGCAAGGTAAAATCACAAATACTGAAGTATTAGAAAGATGAGGTTGTATGACGGTTTATTCCATGCTCAGTCTTCGTAGACTTAGATGGGACACGTTAAGAGGATGGATGACGGTAGAATACCAAAGGACATCTTTTTTTGGTGAATTACAGATAGGTAGGAGATCTCAGCGTCGGCATTTACTACGATACAAAAATGTGTCTAAGCGGGACATGATTGATACATGTAGTGATAATGCACAATGGGAGCAAGTCGCCGCTGAACATGTTGCATGGAGGGCAAAGATCAGAAATGGAATAAAGACAAAGGAGAAAATGATTGCAGATAAAGCACACACAGCGTGAGAGACGTAAGATTGTGCATGATAGTGGAAATGACCATGTGTTCACATGTATCCACTGTGGACGAACATTTACAGCGCGAATTGGCTTTAATCGGCCACATTCGCCACCGCCATGAATTGTAGTTATTAAGCCTTTTTGAAACACAATGTACCAAACTATCGTCTGTCAAAATGGAACGGTGCCAATGAATGAGTATATATATATATATATATATATGCCGGTCTCTCTGGCTGTGGGGTTACAACACTTTCTCTCTGTAATCCCGTTTATCACGCAGAGTCTCGTAGCGGAGAGAGAGCTGAGGCGGTTCGACCCCCGCTCGTGACTTGCGGGATACTGAGCCGGCCGCTCAGAAAGCAATGGCAAACTACTGAGCGTAATCTTGCCAAGAGATCAACATACAGCTGAAAGATGCTGGTGTTGACAGCTAAGTCCTGTAAAAGGATATGCTAAAAAAAAATATATATATATATATATATATATATATATATATATATATATATATATATATATATATATATATATATATATATATATATATATATATATATATATATATGTGTGTGTGTGTGTGTGTGTGTGTTGTGTGTGTGTGTGGATGCGTGCGTGCGTGCGTGTGTGTCTGTGTCTGTGTGTGCGCGTGCTTGCGTACGCCTACAAGCTCACAAGCTCGCTCGTTAACTGACCTTTCACTGGCTTCCTCCAGAACTCTCATAACCCCAGGAGACTGCTGGCTACTCATGCTGGAGTTCACAGACGCCGTCCCACACCGACTGGACACAGAGCCAGGGAAACCAAAATCTGCAACACAAAATTAAGCACCTGGTCATAACATCTGATGAGATTAGAACGAGAATCGCTATGGCAAAGCTAGCCTAAGCGCTATATAGAGCCTGTACTTCTGTATGGATCTGAAACGTACACAATGAGCAGACGAGCTGAGAAACATTTAATGGCAGTGGAAATCTGGTTTCTGGGGAATATGAAAGAATACCACTGACAGACAGAAAAACCAATGAGCATGTCCTACAATAAAGATATGAAACCCGTAAACTGATGAGATAAATTAGACTGAACACGGGCGAGATAGGGGGCGGGGGGTTCGTTATGAGAAAAAATAAACTATAAAACTTAGTGACAACTAAGTAGAAAAACTGTGGAAAAAAAAGAACAAGGGAAGACAGAGAGAAAAATAGCTGGATGTTTTGGTGACATGACATAATCGAGACAAGATTACAGAGCTGATCCACGACTCTGGTGATCGCGTGAGACGGCGAAACATGACCGTCCACATTTATCGGCATTGCCCATGACGATGATGATGATGACAACCCTTTCGTGTTATAACAAAAGGGCGTCAAGAATTTTCACTGGCTAGCTTCCTCCATCTCTCTTTTCACAAATATTTCCAGTTGTCACAATATGTTCCAGCTTTTGTCCTCTCGTCATATTCATTCATTCATTCATTCATTTATTCAGTAGCATATCCTTTGCAGAACCTCGCTCACATAACAACCTTCCGGAAAACCTCTTGATCCGATACACCCATCTGGAGATCATCCGCCACATCCTGCACCCATCTTCTCTTTGGCCTTCCTCTTGCTTTCCTTCCAGGCATATACCCCTCCATTATTGTTCTCTCCAAACTTTCGTGACGTTTCAAGTGACCCAAATATTTCAATGTTCTTTGTTTTATCGTCTTTAATAGCCAGCCTTCTTCAATATTCAGCTAGGCATATAGGCAACAAATTATGGCCGTCTCTGTCTGATGTTTGTGTTAAGTTCTCTTTGTATCTTGGCCTCTTTGACAACGTTAAGACTCATTATTTTTGGCTATTCAAGCATTTTGACCATTCTTCTGTAACTTCTAACAATTTGTTTGTTTGCTTACTAATTATGCAGAATTCATAGCCAAATAATAGAACTGGTTCTATGTAACATGCAAAGATTCTTTTTCTAACCTCCAATTCCAAGGATGTTTTGAATAAAAAGTTGCTCATTTTATAAAATGCAGACGTTTCCTTGTCCTATTCTGTTCTTTATCTCTGCGATACATCTTCCATCTAATGTTATCCGTGTGCCCAGATATCTGAATTTCTGTACTTGCCGCAAATTAAGTGTTCACTTTAATTATAAATTTAGGCAAGGTCTGTTTCGTCGATTTTACCATTGTTTCTGTCTTCCTATTATTCAAGACGAGGCCTTTCTTCACTTTCTGCAGACACTGTACAATTTCTGAGACAATCATAACTTTAACTCATACCTGAGACAATCATTACTTTACCTCAGTACTGAGACAATCATAACTTCAATTCATGTCTGAGGCAATCATAACTTTAACTCAGGTCTGAGACAATCATAACTTTAACTCATCCTTGAGACAATCATAACTTCACCTCATGTCTGAGACAATCATAACTTTAACTTATGTCTGAGACAATCATTACTTTAACTCATGTCTGATATTCTTATACAATCATTACTTTAACTAAGGTCGGAGGCAATCATTACTTTAACGCATGTCTGAGACAATCATAACTTTAACTCAAGTCTGAGACAATCATTACTTTAACTCAGGTCTGATACAATCATAGCTTTAACTCATGTCTGATACAATAATTATTTTAACTCAGGTCTGAGACAATCATTACTTTACCTCGGATCTGAGACAATCATGACTTTAACTCCGGTCTGAGACAATCATTACTTTAACTCATATCTGAGACAACCATTTATTTAACACGTGTCAGAGACAGTTATCGTTCACCCATGTCTGAGAAAGTTCATTCTTTCACCCATGTCTGAGTCAGTTATTACTTTCACCCATGTCTGAGACAGGTACTACTTTCATCCATGTCTGAGGCTGTTATTATTGTCACCCATGTCTGAGTACGTTATTGCTTTCACCCATGTCTGAGTTAGTTATTACTTTCACCTACGTCTGAGACAGTTATTACTTTCACCTATGTCTGAGATAGTAATTACTTTCACCTATGCCTGAAACGATATTACTTTAACCCATGTCTGAGTCAGTTATTACTTTCACCCATGTCTGAGACAGTTATTTCTTTCACCCATGTCTGAGTTAGTTATTACTTTCACCCATGTCTGAGTCAGTTAATACTTTCACCTATGTCTGAGACAGTTATTACTTTCACCTATGTCTGAGATAGTTATTACTTTCACCTATGTCTGAAACGATATTACTTTCACCCATGTCTGAGTCAGTTATTACTTTCACCCATGTCTGAGACAGGTATTACTTTCATCCATTCTGAGACAGTTCATTCTTTCACCCATGTCTGAGTTAGTTATTACTTTCACCCATGTCTGAGTCAATTAATACTTTCACCTATGTCTGAGACAGTTATTACTTTCACCTATGTCTGAGATAGTTATTACTTTCACCTATGTCTGAAACGATAATACTTTAACCCATGTATGAGTCAGTTATTACTTTCACCCATGTCTGAGACAGTTCATTCTTTCACCCATGTCTGAGTTAGTTATTACTTTCACCCATGTCTGAGTCAATTAATACTTTCACCTATGTCTGAGACAGTTATTACTTTCACCTATGTCTGAGATAGTTATTACTTTCACCTATGTCTGAAATGATATTACTTTAACCCATGTCTGAGTCAGTTATTACTTTCACCCGTGTCTGAGACAGTGCATTCTTTCACCCATGTCTGAGTCAGTTATTACTTTCACCCGTGTCTGAGACAGTTATTACTTTCACCCATGTCTGAGATAGTTATTACTTTCACCTATGTCTGAAACGATATTACTTTCACCCATGTCTGAGTCAGTTATTACTTTCACCCATGTCTGAGTCAGTTATTACTTTCACCCATGTCTGAGACAGTTATTACTTTCACCTATGTCTGAAACGATATTACTTTAACCCATGTCTAAGTCAGTTATTACTTTCACCCATGTCTGAGACAGTTATTACTTTCACCTATGTATGAAAGATATTACTTTAACCCATGTCTGAGTTAGTTATTACTTTCACCCATGTCTGAGTCAGTTATTACTTTCACCCATGTCTGAGACAGCTCATTCTTTCACCCATGTCTGAGTCAGTTATTACTTTCACCCGTGTCTGAGACAGTTAATACTTTCACCCATGTCTGAGATAGTTATTACTTTCACCTATGTCTGAGATAGTTATTACTTTCACCTATGTCTGAAACGATATTACTTTAACCCATGTCTGAGTCAGTTATTACTTTCACCCGTGTCTGAGACAGTTATTACTTTCACCCATGTCTGAGATAGTTATTACTTTCACCTATGTCTGAAACAATATTACTTTAACCCATTTCGGAGATAGTTATTACTTTCACCTATGTCTGAAACGATATTACTTTAACCCATGTCTGAGTCAGTTATTACTTTCACCCTTGTCTGACACAGTTATTACTTATACCCATGTCTGAGACAGTTATTGCTTTCACCCTTGTCTGAGACAGGTATTACTTTCATCCATGTCTGAGGCTGTTACTACTTTCACCCATGTCTGAGTTAGTTATTACTTTCACTCATGTCTGAGTCAGTTAATACTTTCACCATGTTTGATACAGTTATTACTTTCACCCGTGTCTGAGACAGTTATTACTTTCACCCATGTCTGAGATAGTTATTACTTTCACCTCTGTCTGAAACGATATTACTTTAACCCATGTCTGAGTCAGTTATTACTTTCACCCATGTCTGAGACATTTATTACTTATACCCATGTCTGAGTTAGTTATTGCTTTCACCTTTGTCTGAGACAGTTATTACTTTCACCCACGTCTGAGACAGTTATTGCTTTTACCCATGTCTGACACAGTTATTACTTTCACCCATGTCTGAGACAGTTATTACTTTCACCTATGTCTGAAACGATATTACTTTAACCCATGTCTGAGTCAGTTATTAATTTCACCCATGTCTGAGACAGTTATTACTTTCACCCATGTCTGAAACGATATCATTTTAACTCATGTTTGGGACAGTTATTATCTTATCTCCCAGGCAGTCATTAATTTACCTCTGTATATTCTTGTCCCTTTAAATCGATAACGTCGCTAGACTAAGCGAGAGAAATTGTGTTTTCCAATTATGCAACAGAAACTCAGATCCGTATGTAAACACCGATCTTTCGCAAACACAGAATCTATTATTTTGGTTTCTTTGTGCTTTATTCTCAGCTGTAATAAAAACATTTTTAATTACATTAATCCCTGGATCAATTGCAGCAAATCTCCTAGTTTGAAAATCCATGTTTTTCGTCACCAACAGGATCCCCAGTTCTATTTTAAGTTATCTATGAGACACCACGAAGCGCGGCAATACCTTGTCAAATTCACAAACCGAAAGCACTCAATGCAATCCTAAGGATCGATTCAATCATTTCTATATAACCCCGAGGTAATCCGTCTGAATCCGCGGTTCTATCGATGGAACAATTAATCTCAGCTTATTTTCTATCGATCAGACAATCGACCGTCAATAAAACGATTTCCTGTGTTTGGCTGGCTTCTATTTCTCCTGGCAAGAGATTAAACTAGGCATGCCTAATATAAATCAAGCCTAAATAACTTCATGGGATTTAGGAGTGTTAGGCCAACGCCTTATGCGTTATTCTTCCACAACATGCTAAGACTGGAGAATGAAACGTAAAGAGTTCATGATCAGGTCTCCGTACGGGTTCAAACTTTTGCTGTTATGCGGCCGGGGGCGGGATTGGGGTGAGCACCCAACCTTGCATAAATACCCCAATGGCTCGGTGCATTCATCACCTATGCAGCAAAGGTCCAACTATTGGCCTTCACGTAGCGGACCTGTTTAAACTAACAGGAGAAGGGGCGGCGGCGAGTCACTGGCGCCGAGAAATAACCAGAAAGCTCTAGATGTGTATGCACGTTCATGCATGCGCAGACACGTGTGTGCGTGCCTACACACCTTAACTCGAGTAAGACCACTGTCTGCTCTAGCAAAGGAGAGGTGCTGAAGAAGGAGGCAACCAGCCAGGAGGCGCATCACAGAAATCAGGATGCCACGCACTTACGCGTGATGAATATGTCGACTACTGCTAAAAGTTATGGTGTTCGCCCTGCTATGGGCAGGTGCAGTGCCGGGCCCTATGTCTCGAAAGGGTCCAATCACAATTACTTTAGGTCCTTCTCAGGTGTCCTGTGGAGCCAGGGGACATGAGAATAGAGCATCTGGCCATATCAAACAAAGACTAAAAATAATGCACTGTAATGCGGAGGGAGTAAGCAAAAAAAAAAAAAAAGAACTAGAAAACATACTGGACCAAGAAAAAGTAAGCGTATGTTGCTTGCAAAAACCTCACCACAACGAAAATATAGCCTTCAAAATTAGAGGCAACCAGTGTTACCGATCTGACCGAAAAGACAGGCGAAAGGGTGGGATACTGACCCTTGTAAAAAAATAACATCACTGCTTCCCAAATTGAAGTTTACATGGAAGGGGCTGAGTATCAAATTCTTAAACTTAAGACAGGTAATACAGACCTACATCTGATCAATTACTACTGTCCAAGTGACCGACCACAGGCACCAGACACACAACCATTAAAAGGAAAAATTGACTGTGTGTGGCGATTTCAACAGCCACTCGCAGAGCTGGGGCTATGATCACATGGATCAGAGAGGAGAGAGACTGGATGACTGGCAGGATGAGAATAGATCCATCTTGATTAACAAGAAGTCCGACCCACATACTTTCTACTCGAGATCATGGCACACTACAACTACACCTGACCTGGCTTTTCATTCACCAGACCTGGAGTGGAACATTACACGAATTGTTGGGAAACAACTTGGTGGCAGTGACCATCGGCCAGTCTTTCTAACTGTAGAAAATGAGCTTGTAAGTGAAAGCAGCACCCTCTCGAGGTGGAACTACAAGAAAGCAGACTGGGCAATGTACAAGCATCGCACCAGCATACTGGTTAGAAACCTGAACACTGAGAAAGACATAAATAAAGTAGTTGAAGAGTTTGGGAAATGCATACTACAGGCAGCACTAGAAACAGTACCAAGAGGAGCCCGTAATCATTAAAAACCCTACTGGAGTAGTGAACTGGAACAGTTGCATAATGATGTGGATGTGTGTAGAAAGCAAGCAGAAGTCGCACCCAAGCCAAGAGCACCACAATAAATACCAGCACGCAAAAGCCAAATTTCAAAGAGCCAAGCTGCAGGCTAGACGGAAAAGCTGGCAGGAGAAAACAGAGTCACTGAACTTTGAAAGAGACACAAGAAAGTTGTGGAAGCTAATAAAACAACTTAACGATGAGGGCACAGGGAGAAACTCAAAAATTGCACTACATAAAGACGGAAACATCTTAACAGGAAAGCAAGCAGCTGACCATTTTGCGGACTCATTCGCACAAGATAACAATATCAACATTAGTCCAGAGAAACAACAAGAGATTCGAGAGAAATGGCAACAAACAGGACATAATGAAACAGTTCATGAGGTTTTGGGGGCACCTATCACAATCAGTGAACTGGAGCTAGCCATATCAAAAGTCAAAATGAGAAAGTCACCAGGAGCTGATGGTATCTCCAATGAAATGATCAGGAACCTAGGAACAGAGGCCAAAGCAAAGCTGTTGCAGATCTTTAATAACAGCGGGACCCTGGGCAGTGTTCCACAAGCCTGGAGAGAAGCAATCATGATACTCCTCCTAAAATCAGGGAAAGATGGTTCCATTGCCTCCGGCTACACCAGCTGTCTCTGCAAAACAATGGAGCGCATCATCAATCACAGACTACAGTGGTACATTGAAAGGGAAAACATCCTTGTGCCACAGCAGGCTGGCTTTAGGCAGTGCTACTCTACGGAACATCAGACAATCTACCTCTCTTAAGAAATCGAGGATGCATTCCAAGAGAAGAAGTGGTGCTTGCGGCATGGATAGATCTGAAGAAAGCCTTTGACAAAGTCTGGAAAGAAGGTCTAATGAAGAGCATACGACCACACCTGGAATACGGGTCAAATTCGTTGTGTTCATCATAAAAAACCACACTACAAGAGCTGGACAAGGTGCAAAATCAAGCACTTAGAGTCACCACAGGAGGGATGAGATCAACCCCTAAAGTGAAGATGGAGAAGATGAGGAGGACACAAGCACTGAGAGAGCGCAGAGATACAAAAACGCTAATACAAGCAGAAAAGAAAAGTTCCTCAGCTTGCCAGGCCACCCTATGAAGAACAGATTTGAAGACTTCACTATGGGCGGTTGAAAAGAAGCAGTTTTATCCACCAGGCTAAACGACTCTGCAGAGAAACCACCGATCTGCCCACAGTTGGTATCCCCCTGAAAACTATTCCAGAGCGAACTCCATGGAAAGATGAACATAGGCTATCACTACAAATCCAGACAAAAGTGAGAAGAATATTTGACAAGGAAGAACAGAACAGTGTACAGCTCAGAACAACCACTCTCAGCTTCCTTGATGAAGAATACCCACAGGACCTCTATATGCGAGTCTACACAGATGGGTCAGCACAAAATGCTGTTCGAAATGGAGGAGCGGGAGTGTACACAGAATACCCAAATAATACTAGGTACACGGCCAGAGTACCAACAAGAAAGTACTGCCATAACTATGATGCTGAAATTGAGACAATCAAGATAGCAACAGAGAAATTACTTAATACCAGCCACGGTACACAACCTGTGGTGCAATTGACAGTTGCAAAATCAATACTCGAGGCGCTCCTGTCTGTGAAATTGCCAGTACTAAGGACACTACATCTGAACTTAGCAGTCAGCATAAGGTCACCATACAGTGAATACCATCCCACTGTGGAATACCTGGAAACGACAGAGCTGATCGACTGGCTAAGGAAGGAGCAAAAGAAGAGCAGCCTGATGTGCCCGTTACATACCATTAAAAGAAAAGAATGATCAAATCAGTCAGAAAGCCACCAAAACCTGCTCAAGATGACTACCACGTTATGGACAGACCAGAACAAGTGGAAGATAAACTCTATGGACCGCTGAGTGAACTAAAAAAGACAGTTAAATTCATGCAAGAGACGACATTGCAGATATAGACATATTTCAAGCGAACGAAAGAAGAAGAAAACGGTCTCAGTACTTGTAAAACATCAATTAAATTAAAGACATTGACGTGAAATGACTCAATACTGGCAAATGAAGACATTTGCAGATTTATCTACGTTTCGCTTTTCAGATTTTGTCGCGTAATTTCCCCGCTCTTATTAATCCTATCAAGTTCATGAACAACTGAAGATTATTTCTAGCTACGCTGGCTAAGAATACCATAAACAGATAGAAAAACCGATAATAAAGAACTGCAAAAAGCGGATGAACAATGTAAACTGATTAGAGAAATTATACGTAGCCAGTACTTCCTTCCTTCCTTCCTTCCTTCCTTCCTTCCTTCCTTCCTTCCTTCCTTCCTTCCTTTCTTCCGTCCTTCCTTCCTTCCTTCCTTCCTTCCTTCCTCCCTTCCTCCCTCCCTCCCTTCCTTCCTTCCTTCCTTCGGTCCGTCCGTCTTTTTTCCCTCATTCCTTCTCTCCTTTCCCTTCCTTCCTTCCTTCCTTCCTTCCTTGTAGCTTTCTTTCTTTCTTTCTTTCTTTCTTTTCTTTCTTTATCCCCTCTCTCTCTCTCTCTTTTCTTTCTTTATTTCTTTTTTCTGTCTTTCTTTCTCCAGTTTACTATAATTTTCTTCCTCATCTACGTTACTTACTCTGGACAAGGTCATTGTTGGACCCGTTATGTGAAGATCTGACCAGGTCACTAGCCTGTGGAGGCAATCCCTCAGGTTTCAGCTTGTGGATGGTCAGGCAAGTGTTGAGGACGGCTCCCCCTCCCAGACGCTCGTTCTTCGGCTGCAGACACAGACAACATGTGTAGATTAGTTTTACTGTCTTTCCTTTGTAATCGTTATTAGACAATCTTGTTGAGTTCTTTCAGTGTAGGTATGAGTATAATGGGCTCTACCTGTTTAAAGAAAGAAGAGATGTAGGTGAGGGTGTTGATGGTAGTGGTAGAAATAAGAGTAGTAGTAGTAATAGTAGTAGTAATAGTAGTAGTAGTAGAAGTAGTAGTAGTAGTAATAGTAGTAGTAGTAGTAGTAGTAGTAGTAGTAGTAGTAGTAGTAGTAGTAGTAGTAGTATTAGTAGTAGTAGTAGTAGTAGTAGTAGTAGTAATAGTAGTAGTAGTAGTAGTAGTAGTAGTAGTAGTAGTAGTAGTATAGTAGTAGTAGTAGTAGTAGTAGTAGTAGTAGTAGCAGCAGCAGCAGCAGCAGCAGCAGTAGTAGTAGCAGCAGTAGTAGTAGTAGTAGTAGTAGTAGTAGTAGTAGTAGTAGTAGTAGTAGTAGTAGTAGTAGTTGTAGCAGCAGCAGCAGCAGTAGTAGTAGTAGTAGTAGTAGTAGTAGTAGTAGTAGTAGTAGTAGTATCAACAGTAGTAGTAGTAGTAGTAGTAGTAGTAGTGGTAGTAGTAGTAGTAGTAGTAGTAGTAGTAGTAGTAGTAGTAGTAGTAGTAGTAGTAGTAGTAGTAGCAGCAGCAGCAGCAGTAGTAGTAGCAGCAGCAGTAGTAGTAGTGGGCATCTTGTGCTATGAAAGAGGAGATAAGACTTGCGTGTACTGCCACAACAAGAGGTGGGTAACCAATGGATCGAGCGATACTATAAACGCTTTAAGATTGTCCGAAACTAGGAGTTTCAGCTGAATTAGTCAACATTAAAAATTGGAATTAATTGGAATAGAGCTCTGAATGACCAGCAAAGAGCAGCACACCTAATGGACACTAGCGCTGGTCAGTGAATACCTAGCTGCTACCGTTACTTGCTGCACCCTGATGGGTGTATTACTGAGATGTTCGGAACACCTATAGGCATGATCTAAGTACAATGATGATATTGGGACTGAACTGATCTCACCAGGGGATTGATGATAATCTTTAAATTACTTAAGGAGAAAATTTGGTCTTAGCGCTTAACAATCGCGAACGTGAATAATATCGGGAAAGTTAATTGAAGTAGATTGTAAGCTGACGTCACGGCAATATCTACCAATAAAATTGGTGCAATGCACCAAACGTTGATTGTAGAAAAATAAGAAGAAGAAGAAGAAGAAGAAGAAGAAGAAGAAGAAGAAGAAGAAGAAGAAGAAGAAGAAGAAGAAGAAGGAGGAGGAGGAGAAGGAGGAGGAGGACGAGGACGAGGACGAGGAGCAGGAGCAGGAGGAGTATGAGGAGGAGGAGGAGGAGGAGGATGAGAAGAAGAAGAAGAAGAAGAAGAAGAAGAAGAAGAAGAAGGAGAAGAAGAAGAAGAAGAAGAAGAAGAAGAAGGAAATGAAGAAGAACATTAATATACAAATAGAAACGCGTCACATAAGTCATACTAACAGTCTGAGACGCTAGATTGAGAAGAAGATCCTTCTTAATTGACCTAGATGTACATGGTTTCCACGACAAAGGGACATAATCGTATGACAGTCATGAACTAAGATAACATAAACTTTCACCCAGACAAGGGACGTAATCGAATATTGAACATTCCGTAAAATAAAAGCAGTGAGTCTAGGTAGAGAAATGGTTACACTACCTGTCTCGTTCTCCGAAGTTTGTGGGTTATATTCTGGGCAACGAAATTCGGTTCACGAGTGAAATTTTCTCGGAGACTCCGCTGGAGCAACGGTGTTCGTGTTTTGGGCGACACTTTCCGCAGGCCGCCCTGAAGAAAGAGACCGAGCCATGTGAGATCAAACCCTATTCAATCGAGTCGATCCTCTAGTCTTCTAAACCCCCTTTTTTTTATCTGCACTTGATCCAGCAGAGGCGGTCACCCCAATGAAACACAGGGACGTAGAACCTCATGGGGCCTCTCTTGCCCCTGGGGACTCGCGAGACCTTAAAACATTGTTGTAAAGATAAAAAAAAAAACCTTCGCCATACCTATTTATATCAGTAAATCTTATTCTGGCATCCTCTGGGAAGGCGTGGTGGCTTGTGAGCAGATACAATGCACAATTACAGCAGAATACCAGCCGAAAACCGGATGGAACGTCTCGAAACGGGTCGAACAACAACAGGAGAAAGACACCTAGAGTCATGATCCGGGTGTGCCGCCCCTAAAGAGTCATGAAGGTAAACGGCCGAATTCGGGGAAAGGAGACCACTTCTGACTGTCAGACTGACTATTTGGTGAAGTTTTAATCAGTGGCCAAGGATAGAAGATTGAAATCTGTGAAGGTAGTCAATTTTATTAGCCAAACGCATTAACAGATCACATAAACAGATAAAATCTTTAGGCAACAGGGTATATGGAAAAATCTTATCTTGACATACCTTCTTTTTCTGCTGCTGCTGCTGTTGTTGTTGATGTTGTTGTTGTTGTTGCCGCTGCTGCTGGTGAAGTTGATCTCTGTAGTGGCTCTTGGCATGCTTCCGTAAGGAACTAGAATCCGTATAACTCTTTCCACAGCCAACCGTTTTGCATACATGTGGTCGCTATGGACACGTAGATATTCTTGCGTGTAAATAAGAGCAAGTGACAAATAGAGGATTCAAAATAATCAAGTTTAGAAGACGATTGGCCTTTGTTCTCTAGTTTTGAACTCGAGTGTAGTTCACGCAAGTGCTTCTAGTGGTCCTTCTTCTTTTGTTCGCTTTTCATAGCGTGTTCGCTTGGCAACCTGATTGCTCTGGTGTGCCCCGTGACTGTTTGCTTCTGTTTTCAGCGCATTTCTTTTGTTAGAGTAATCTGTGGTCTTATTCGAGTTTAGTCATGTATGTATGTACGGTACACACGTGTCTGCACATGTATATAGGTACATACATATCTATAACAGTCTGGTTTTACGGCGCCAGAGACTCGCCGTCGCCCTTTCTCCTATTAGTTAACGGTTCCGTCACGTGAAGACCATGAACGGGACTTTTCTTGCCAGATGTGATGAGTGCACAAGGCACGGGAGTATTTTGAATGGTTGCGCTTTCACCCTCGGCTATAAGAGCAATTTGGAACCGCCACTAGTGGTGAATGCGCTGCACTGATTTTTCCCTATTACCAGTGTCTCTTCCCAATCAAGAGAACCCACTCCGACTTCACCAGTGTCTCTTTCCATCAAGCGAACCCACTCCGACTTCATAGGTACTTTTAATTTACACCCCCAAGTCAAGAACGAGAAGTCAATATTTAAGGCCAACTGACCAGGGAGTCAAATGAACCCACTAACCCTCGGTCACCAAAGGGACAAAAAACTCAATGTGACACAGAGGATTATATCAGAGAACATGTAACTATTTCCCAGCGCAATGGTTTTCAAACTATTATATAACATACATCTTTATATTCATAACTATTTCTCAGCTCTCGTTTGATCTTTAATTCATGTGTACTGGCCTATGTAAATGCACGTGTGCTGTCCTATTTAAATGCACATGTGCTGTCTTATGTAAATGCACGTGTGCTGTCCTATTTAAATTCAGGTGTGCTGTCCTATGTAAATGCACGTGTGCTGTCCTATTTAAATGCACGTGTGCTGTCATATTTAAATTCACGTGAGCTGTCGTATTTAAATGCACATGTGCTGTCCTATGTAAATGCACGTGTGCTGTCCTATTTAAATGTATGTCTGCTGTCCTATTTAAATGCATGTGTGCAGTCATATTTTAATGCACGTGTACTGTTCTATGTAAATACACGTGTACTGTCACATATTAATGCACGTATGCTTTCCTATTTAAATGCATGTGTGCTATACTATCGAAATTTACGTGTGGTGTGCTATCATATATCATGCGTGCGTGATATGCATCTCAAGGCTTTACCATTTACTTTATCATTTCAGTGCAATATGCTGTCCTATTTAGATGTCTGATATAGAGATCCTATTCCAGGATGTGGATGATCAATGGGAAATGTTAAAGAATTCAATCAGTTTGGCTGCAGAAACAACTATTCCAAAATTAAAGAAGGTGGCTCGTAAGAAATGTATGACTGAAGAAATTTTACAACAAGAAGAAACAAGAAGACTCAACAAAAATAATCCTGCCAAATATGAAGAAATTCCCAGACAAGTCAGAATATAATGTAAGGAGGCAAAAGAAGCATGGCTTGAGAAAAATTGCTTAGAAATTGAAAAACAACACAACAGTCAAAATACCACATTAGTGCACAAAAGAATTCAGGAACTTGCTAATAAAAGAAAAAGTACATCAGCAGGCTGTCTAAGAACTAAAGATGTCAAAATCATAATAGAAAAAAGATCAGATTCTATATCTATTGTTAGATTATGTGACAAACCTTTATGATGATAACAGAGATGAATAGTATGATATTCGATTTAATAATGAAGGACCGCCAATTTTTAAGATGGAGGTTCGAAATGTTCTTAAACAAATGAAAGCTGGCAAGATAACATCACAACAGAAATGATTAAAGCTTTAGAAGAATATGGAATAGATCAAGTCACCAGACTGCTGCAATCCTAAAAAAAATCAGGAGCCTTGGAAAGTGATCAACATATAACAATTAGTATAATGAGTCACATCACGAAGATTTTGCTAAGAATTATCATGCAAAGAGTGAGGAAGAAGATACAACCTGAAATAGGGGAAGAACAATGTGAGTTTGTAGAAGGAGAGGGTACAGTAAATGCTGTGTATATTCTTCGATCGGCTATTGAACGTTCGATAGAAGTAAACAAATATATACATCTTTGCGTTATTGACTACACAGAGACTTTCGATAGAGTTAGACATGTCAACATGGTGGATATGCTTGCAGATCTACAAATTGATGGGAAAAACAGACTTATAAAAAACATATATTGGAAACAACAAGCTGCCATAAGGATTGATAATGAATGGGACAATAACAGCCTATTAAGAGAGGTGTTCGGCAGGGATGTGTAAACTGTCGAGATCTTTTTTCCCTATACAGTGAAAATATTTTCAGAAATGAAGAAGACATAAATGGAATCAGCATTGGAGGACGAAACATCAATAACTTTAGATATACAGATGATACAGTATTGACTACAGACAATGAGCAGGATCTGCAACAATCAGTAGATGAGGTTGTTACACACAGTGAGCAGCTGGGGTTAGAATTAAATTTTAAAAAGACACAGGTTATGGTCGTCACTAGGAAGAAAGAAATACCACTATGTAATATACAAGTAAATGGGAATATTCTTCAACAAGTGAATCGGATACAATTATTTCGGAACAGTCATAACATCTGATGGGAGACGCCTTGAAAAGATTAGAACAAGAATCGCCATGGCGAAAGTAGCCGTTAGCAAGATACAAAACATACTGACCAATAAAAAGATGCCTATTGAAACGAGAAAAAGAGTCTTGAGGTGCTACATAGAGCCTATTCTTGTGTATGGATGTGAAACTTGGACAATGAGCAGTCAAGCTGAAAAACATCTGATGGCTGCAGAAATGTGATTTCTGAGGAGAATGCAAAGAATACCATGGACAGACAGAAAAACCAATGACCAAGTACTACAGGAGACAAATGAAAATCGTAAATTGTTTAGAGAAATTAGACGTAGACAGTCAAAATTGTTTGGACATGTTATGAGAAGAAATGAATTGGAGAACTTGTTGACAACTGGCAAGATCGAAGGGAACAAACCAAAGGGAAGACCGAGAAGTAAATACCTGGATGGCTTGGCCACATGGCATGGTCGCGACAGGAACACTGAGCTGATCCACGACTCTGGTGATCGAGTGAATTAGCGAGTCATGACTGCCCCCGCTTCCCGACATGGCACATGATTGATTGATTGATTTAGATGTATGTGTGCTGTACTATCTATATGCATGTACACTATGCTATCTAAATTCACATTGCTGTGCTATTCTAATTTATGTGTGCTGTGCTACATACATTTAAGTCAGCTGTACAATCTAAATTAATGTGTGCTGTAATATCTAAATTCAAAACTCGTACTTACCTAATCATGTGAGCATTTGCTGTCTACACTCATTTGTGCTATACTATCCTAACTCATGTGTGTTGTAATATCTAAATTAACGTTTGATGTTTTATCTAGATTCGTTTGGACTGCATTATCTAAATGCATGTTTGCTGCACTACCTAAATTCACATGTTCTGTATTGTCAAAGCTTTTGGACGCTTACCCGATTAAGTCTCGAAGTACACTTTTTCATTCAACGATGCGAACACTTAATTTTGAAGTGGCGGGTTCGTAACTGGTGTGATTTGTAAACCATTCCCCTGATCCGTTATCTAACCTGCCTTCAGATACTTTTCTGGTCCATGCCGTGTGACATTGGTGACCATGTCTGTCCACATCCTCCAGTCTCTCGTGCTTCCAATTATTTCTGATACCGAAGGTCCTATATTCCATGATGTAAAACTGTCCAACATCTTCTCTCTTGGTCTCCTTCTGCCTCTCTTCCTCACCAGGCTTCCATTTATGACGACATACTCCAGCTCTCCTCTTCTTATGGTATGCCCAGATAGTGTGGACTCTTCTTCTGATGCGAGTAACCAATTCTCTTTGTGAGTTAATTTCTTTCGACACACCTTCATTTCTCTTTCTATCTGTCCATGGTGTTCTCATGGCATGGACTATAAGAAGAAGAAAAGCAGTAAGAATAAACTTACAGGATCTATGTGTATCTTTTTATGCTTGGCCTTGTCCGAGGAATTGCTGAAGGCTTTCAAACAGCCAGGGAAGTCACAGACGTAAGGTCGTTCTCCTGTGTGGCTCCGCAGATGGATCCTCAGGTTCTCCAGCCTGGGGAAGGCTTTGGTACAGCCTTCAACCTGTGCGGACAAATATGATTAACAGATTCAGTTCCAATGAAAAAGTAGGTTTTAACCAACCAAAAAACGGATGACACAATATGGGAAATAGGCGTGTGTCACAGTTATGATTTAAAAGATGTTAATATGGTAGCAGTCATGCTGTATTATAACGCAATGACAACATTTCGGCGATATATAAATCCGTGGCAGGTACGGAGAGTCGCTTAAGACGATTAATCATTCTATGGCAATTAATCGGTTAAACATAGCAACAGAAAATATGTTGATAAAACTGCCGTCGTTTACTGCAGTCTGAAACACACTTCTATTCCTGTCTTTATCCTTATCTCTTTATCTCTCCAATGTTCTTTATTTATTGTTCTCAGTTGCCCTCTCTATCACTCTCCATCACTCTCTTATCGCTCGCTGTCACACTCTGCCTATCTTTCTCTTAAACTCTCTGTATTCAATTCTCTAACCTACACTCTCTCTCTCTTCATTCCTTCTCTCTCTTCTCTCTCTCTCATTCGCTCTCTCTCTTCGCGTCCTCTCCTCTCCTCTGTGTGTGTAGGTGTGTGTGTGTGTGTCTGTGTGTGCACATAGTACACCTACATCACCTAATGTCACCTACAACACCTAATAGGTGTTTATCACAATCCCCTTATCAAATGCATCTGCCACTATCACTCTATCCCCTTTTCTTAGTCGTTAGTTGTTAGTTGCGGGTCTAACTTCACCCAAGGGGTCACCCCATAAAGCTCCGTTCCTGAGCCAGTGAATATTACACAAACTGGTCCTCACTGTCCCATGTGAAGAATGAAACAGACAGCAGTCACGACAAACCAACAGCATGCCCAGGCTACATGTATAAAGCCGCTGCCAGAATGGCAAAACAGCAGTCCGCCACTAAATACAAGTTTGTCGATGGAAGCGGCAGTCACTAGAAAACCAGCAGTTGTACACACCTTACTCCATAGGGTAAAACCAGCTAGTTCAGCAACTAGCCGTCCGCCATTTTTCTGAACATGAAGTGCACAATACAAACAATCGCAATCATTTTTACAATAACCATGTCATTGTCTTGTAACTTGTCAATATTGCTATTAATGATGTCAATATTGTTAAGCACATGAAATCACGGTTTAGACGAACAAAGTGGCCTCATAAGGACAGTTTAAAGATGGCCGCCCCACTTTTGACATGCACCAAAGAGGAGTAGCGGTCTGTTTTACCATGTTTTTTAAAATCAGTGAAGGGGTGAGACCTACAGAAATTCATCGGCTAATGAAGGTCAAGTATGGTGATGCATGCCTGTCAGTCCAGCAAGTGTAGGAGTGAAGTAGGAAGTTTCAAAACGGCGTAACTTCTGTGAAACGGTACAACAGATGGGGCATGAGTGGCTTCATACGCGACAAAGAGAATTTCTTTTTTTCTGGAATCCAAACACTTTATCGGCACTGACGGACTTGAATTTAACGCAGTGGTGACTACATCGAAAAATTATACATCTG
>JACEFZ010009661.1:0-42772 GCA_014155875.1 Cepaea nemoralis | reverse complement strand
TAAAAATCATTTACTGACTTTGAACTTTACACGAGAAAGCAAGAGTTCCAGGAAGTCACGCTTGCGTTCCCTCGAACAGTTACATGTGTCTGATAAGCGTTAATCCACCCAAGGTTACACTCCACCAAATGATTCATAGGCAGCATAACGACCAGTATGGTTTTCTAGTGAGATGTGTGTTAAAGTTCATATGAGCCGTTAGTACCGTCAGGTCAGAGAAATGTGTTTATGAAGCGATGACGGGTTGTGATAACAGTTAACAACAACAACAACAACAACAACAACAACAACAACAACAACAACAACAACAACAACAACAACAACAACAAAGAAACAAACAACTATCATTAATGCCTATAAGCATTGAGGTGTAGGACACGAGAAAGTGGGGTGGGAGAGGGGGTGTTTAGAGCCAGGGGGAATTTAAGGCGCCTGGCTAGTGCAGTCACCGCGAACTGTGCATGTTAGGGGTCCCCCCCCCCCCCCCACCCCGACAGAAAAAAATATTCATCACCTTACCGAATATTCGATTGGGAACCGACATTATAGCCATTCGGCCAGCGCTGCCCAAGGGTTGCAATAACTTGAGATCTAAATTGTGTGCCAGGCTATGGACTACATGAACTGGGCTAGAAATTCGAAAAGGTTGTAGCACAATGGATCCTCTTATACTGCATCATACATTGGAAATAAAGAAGCTGTCAGACTGGCAAAGGAAAATGAATGACTATTTGAGCCTGATATATATATATATATATATATATATATATATATATATATATATATATATATATATATATATATATATATATATATATATATTGTTTTGTTTTGCATATCCTTTACAGGACATCGCTGTCAACACCAGCATCTTTCAGCTGTATGTTGATTTCTTGGTAAGATTACGCTCAGTAGTTTGCCATTGCTTTCTGAGCGGCCGGCTCACATACCCCGTAAGTTACCGATGCGATTCGAACCACTGCTGATTCTCACCGTCATCACGTTACCGACGAGAGTATGCGAGATTACAGAGAAAAGTCATACCCTCTAAGCCACGAAGCCGGCGCCTGATATATACTTAGCTTATAATGAGGTAAAGAGGTTATGTTCTCTCGTTCACTAGCTTTGAACTGAGGTATAGTCCACACACGTGCTACTAATAATTGTAACTGATACTACTAGGAAGTGCACTGCTGAGATTTTTGCGTATGTGCCAGCTTTCCCTATTACCAGTGTCCCTCGCCATCAGTAAAACCTACACTGAGATACTAACGTCCCCAAGTCAAGGACGAGAACTCATCATTTGACCGGTACGTGGTTTGAACCCACTACCCCACCACCAGCGCACCGGAAGTTTAAGCGAGAGCACTTTAATCCTTTCGACCACGGGGACTAAGAAATGCATAGTACCAAGTGACATTAAGGTCATCCAGGCCACCAGAACGATGATGCATATTGCCAGTTCTATGGAAGAGAACCAGTTACAATCGTCAGACTCCGGACTGGACACAACAGGCTGAACTATCCCACGCTTAAACAACTAATGATTTGAGGTATGGATGAATGCATCTGTGACCTTTTTTTTTTTTAAAGTTATTTTTACATTAGCTGTATTTCTTTCTATCACAGAAATAACCCACAACTGCCAAAATATCCTGGCAGCTCTATGTGGCACTGTCCTCATCTGTCCGTAAACTTCGCTAGGAGCACTTACTAGGATAAGATTGCTGATGGTTCTCCTTGCTATCTTAATGTTTTGATATGACTCAAAAATGTGGATTTTACTGTCCGCAAGAACGATTCTGGTTGTAGTAACATTTTCTTTTGTGAACTTTGTCTTTCCGTTCTTGCCAGCCAATCTTTGAATAGCTCTAGCCAAGTGGTCATCTTTCACTGGTTTAACAACTTTGGTGTCAAAATACTCTAGATAAATATTATCTAATCGTAACAGTGCTAGAGAATCATCAATATCAAAACGAAGAGTGAAGGCTTTGACAAAATCTTCAGCCTCTGCAAGGTATCAATTTCCAACGTTTCCTTCCCAGCCTTTATGTGTACTTGCCGCCTCTTGGCAACAAATCCAACAAGGGTTTAAAGGGACCCTTACAAGGGATTAAACATTTGGCCGTTTTGAAATAAGATCAGTAATCTCCCGTGCATCAATATCTGGCTGTTTTCTTGTTCTGGATTTAGTCTTTGGAAGTGTTACAAGATCGCCTTGGGTGTTGAGAATTAACCAAGCCCAAGGTGTCTCTAGCACTCCCGTGTATTCTGACCCCAGGGGCTGGACAGGTAGATACACTGTTTTACTCTGCTGTTGATCTCGGATTGATTAAATATGTCTACAAGCCCCTCCCAGATTCTAGACCCCCACTATCTACCCTCTCCCTTGGAAGAATGAACACTGAGGCATCGTCCGAGACCACGAGAGAAAATAGATATGAATTGAACACCCTGATAGAATAATTCTATTTACAATAGTAGAGGATAGAGTAGAGACAGAATCAGAGATGTTGCTATATTCATCAGTAGGCTGAGAAGTAGATTTGGTGTATATGTCCCGTCCAGTCGGTCAGGCACTCACCCGGCTCCCTTCCAGTAAGATGACTGGAAACGTGGAGACCACTCCGTCCCAAGAGCTCGGATCGACAGCTAGAGGAATTACCCACTTAGACCACACACGACTGGATGAACTTCAAATCCACAATGTCACAATGAGTCACTGTTAATAACCCTAAACAGTTCTCAGTACACAGTCTAACCTGGCTGGGATACCCTCCTCCTTGAGGTGACCCTAGATAATCTCCGGACTTCAATTGAAGGAACAAATGAATGCCCAACCTAATGGTCCTAGAATAGAAGCGCTTACCCCTGGTTGGGTAATAGTACATTACTGCTGCGAGTTCCGAAGAGTCACACGAACCGTATATATATTCGGGCAGATGCTATCAGAACACTGCACAGTCACTGATAATCAGACTCCCTCAGAGTCAAGGCACACAAGATAATTAAACTCTGTAGACCTTGGTGACCGAACATAATGTCATTGTTCTTGGACTCAGTTGTCAAACACTTGGATAATACCAATAATTCACAATTCACTACAATGTTGTTTTTCAGGACAAGGATTAGTTGACCTGTATACCTGTAATGTTTCATGTAATCAAAATACGCAAGCTGGTGTGGGTCTAGTCATGACCGAACACGGTCGCCGACGTAGGTACAGCACAAGGATAAGTGCCAATCTCTGCTTGAAGTTTCCGACGTTTAGGAGGATCAACAATGGACGTGGAATTGATAAGCTCCCAGAGCTGTGACTACCCCAACTTGGTATGTCTCTCTGGAGCGAGCCTATCATCATCTTTCGGTAGTGCTTCAATTGTCTCTAATCCACAAGCAGGATTATTCAGGTAGTCGAACATATTGCTGAAATTGTGCATCATCAAACGTTCATAAATAGAAACAAACCATCCTTTCCCACGAGTGCGGCTTCAGGGTCTAAGAATCAACTTGGTGAGTATGAGTCAATCATTCTGATTCACCCTCTCACATGATGTGGTATAGTCAGGCGTAGTAAGTAAGCATAACAACCATTCGCACTGGTATACGAAGTGGTTTCAGGCAAACAATTGTAGTAGTAGGCTGGTTCTTATACAGGCAACCCCTGAAAGGAAGAGCAATAGGTGAGAGTATTCGGCTCCAAACATTGGGCCACATGCATCAAATCAATGACTACTCAACCTTCAGTAATGCTAATTAGTTATACAGATAATCAGAACATCATCGCTATGTTGATTGTAGTAAAGCATGGGTATCAGTCCAATGTCAGATGACCATAAGACCAGCCCGTCAAACAGATTAAGTGCTGAGAATGACGAGTCTGATCTACCGTCTCACATACCCCTATTCATATACTGGTTGTCGCTAAATTAAGTAGCTATACTAGTTCTCGAATTAACAAGACTAAATATCAAGGCGAGAAGTCCCTGGACCCCACCCTTACATTATACATCCAATAATAAACACAATAACGATCAGTGTACTATTACTCGGGATATCAGCAACAATACATGACCACATAGTGTATTTACACCCTCCATTTCGCTGGTGGAGAATCCTTCCCACCCTGTAGCGAAATACCTCTTGCTTTACTCTTACTTAGAGTCAAGAGGTCATTCCTGTGAAAACATGTTTTCTCACCTACATGTTCAAAGGCTCCACTCCAGTTCTGGCCCCTTCCCAAATGGATTAGCTTTGGGCCCTGGCCGAACTGCACGGCTGGCCTGGTTTGCCAGTCATATACTTTAATAACTTGCACTCAGTCCCCATATCCCATTTGTCCCCGTGCCTCATTCAACCTTCATTTGTCCCTCCATACTTCTATCACATCAGCACTCACGTACTCATGCAAAGTATGAAAAGAACAGGACAGTAAAGAAAAGAATCAAGAACGCATGTTTACATCGAGACGGTAACGCCGTGTTAGATCGCATCGAACCACTTCGGCGTTCGTTATTCGCTCAAAGAAGTATCACACAACATGACATAATATATACGTCATTAACAACATCATATATATATATATATATATATATATATATATATATATATATATATATATATATATATATATATATATATATATATATATATATATATATATATATATAGCACCACTGAAGAACTTACCTTCTTCAGAATCACAGTTCCACGAAATGAACTCACTATTTAGTTAACACAAAATAGTTACCTCACTTCCTATGGCCACGCAGTAATTGCTCTCTTTACCTAGCAACTAAGCAATTCACTGTTTGAATCTCCACCTATCAACGTACATGTCTAATCTCATAGCTCTACTAACAACAGTTACTGACTGACATAAGTTAGGTTCATCATAGACAACATTATAATGTTCCCTATTATAGTACAGAAAACATAGTATATGCAACTATTCACCGTACACAATGTATAACAGTTGAACATAATGTGCCGATATAACTAGCTTCCAGGTTTAAGCAGTCAACGAAACTACACAGTTTCACTAAGGCTTGTCAACAATGTAACACACACAGTAGTACACCGCCCTAGTTTTCAACCAGCTTATCGATCGGCTCCTCATTAGCGATGCAAAGTCGGCCGCATATTTAATGAGTTCTAAACGATCGCGTTGTATGTGAAATTACAACGTTAAATTAATTAACAGAGTAAATAACTGAATCAATGAACCTTTCCCCAGTAAGCTACAATTACTGTCAATAGGCCATCATGCCGTAAAAGATTACAGTCAGCTGCATCTTGGTTGTGTGTGAGGGAATGAACAATCTGCCCGACAAAGCAGTACCTCCTCACACCACGAGATGAAGAAAGTGAATGCGCTCTTACTGCCGATTTTCTCCTACGTGCGTCCCAACGCGCACGAGAAACGAGTGCTTCACGGTGTAATCCAACTTCTCGGGAAACCTCACTTCTCCGCACTAGAATTTCTAGATTCTATCTGCACGAGAAATTGTTGGTACACTAAGCAACCCTGGTCACCCTAGTCCAGGTGCTTCGCGAACCTTCCAGCCGGAAAATCATCCTCGACTCTCCCCAGTCTATTAATAACAGGGGAAGTCCCTGATGACGCGCCGAATAAAGCGGAACCTAGTCTGACAAAATACAGATGACGCGTCGTTTCTCACAGGAAGAACAAATTCTCCCCGCTGTCCATGTGCTGTGGTAGTTTTAGTATCCATGTTTAGCCCAGACTCTCTAAAATGACAGCTAGACATTTGTTGTAGGAGTGTCCAACATATGCAGAACGGATAAAATTATTATGGCATGTACACGCCATATTTAAGGACTACATTTTATGTAGATGTAACGAACTCAAGCTCACTACTGCTTTCTTTGCATTTATGTATTTGCCATGGTCAGAACCCCATGACAGAGATTAAAAATAATACTGAAATTCGACAAAAGCTACCAACATTATTTCATTACCATAAGACGGCGCAGTCTTCTTACTGCTGACACAAATTATGTGTTATCTCCCCTTCCAAAACAAAATACATATACAATTGAAGAATTAGAAGTAATGTGAGAATTTGGAGTAGATATATTAATCAAAATGCTGAATGATATTTATAGCAGTGGATATATACCAAGGGATATGGTGAAATCTTTATTTATAGCTATACCAAAAAAAAAAAAAAAAAAGACCATGAGCAATTGAATGTCAAGATTTTCATACAATTAACCTCATAAACCACATCACTAAGCTTCTACTCAGAATCATAATGAGAATAACTAGAAAGAAAATAAAAATGGAAATTAGTGAAGAACAGTATGGATATATGGATGAAATGGGCACAAACAATACAATATATACATTACGGACACTAATAGAAAGGTCAATAGAGAAACAGAAAGACATATATTTGTGCTTTATAGATTATACTGAGGCATTTGATAAAGTAAAACATGATGAACTGATTAAAATGTTGGAAGATATTAACACTGATGGGAAAGATCTCAGAATAATAAAAAAAAAATATTTACGGGAACCAAAAAGCAGCAAGTAAAATGGGAAAGAAAGAAAGAAATTATGAACACATAAAGTTGGGAGTAAGACAGGAATGTGTTTTGTCACCGGATCTCTTCTCCCTCTAGAGCAAAATAATAATGAGAGAGATCAATGAAAAGCTGGGAATAATATTTGGAGGTTATAATATAAATAATGTACGCTATGCAGATGGCACTGTGTTGATTCCTAGGCTAAGATTACGCTCATCAGCACGCCACGACTTTCTGAGCGACCGGCTGCATACTCTCATAAGTCACTGGCGTGACTCGAACCACTTCTAATTCTCGTCCGCTCACGTTGATTACGAGAGTATTCGGGATTAACGGAGAAAGCTGCTAACCCCTCGGCCAGGCAGCCGGCGTTCTGTCAGTATAACTAAAATAATAAAAATTAGCTTAATAAAGTCAATGTAATTAAAGGAATGACCAGTAGCAACGGAGCGAGCATAGAAGATATCTTCAGGGAAGGGAGAAATGAAGGACAAAGGCAAAGAGAAACCACACCAGGCATGTATTAGAGCAGGGGTCACCAAACTACGGCCCGCGGGCCGGATCCGGCCACGACATCATTTCATCCGGCCCGCCGACGGTTCTCGAACTTGCTTGATATATCGTATGAAACACGAGACGTTGTGATACAATTTAAATGTAAATATGTTTAGAATAATAGGGGAACTTCACACGTGCGGAGACCTCCGAGCTACTCTAGGCTGTTTATTTAGACCAGCCTTATTTATATATTTTGCAAACCTTATTATGAGATATATTCTATTACCAAATGAAGCCGCCTGCCGTGGCTCTAAATGAGTATGGAGTAGTATATATTGTGATTGGGGTTTTATTTTGTGGAGTGGGACAGATGGAACTACAAAATTAGATTTTTAAGAGCATGCATCTGTCCCATTGCTACGTACGCGTGTGAGACCCGGATACTTACTAAACAAGCTGAACAGCGCATAAATGCCTTTGAATATAAATGTTATAGACGATTTCTAAGAATTTCTTGGATAAAGAAAAGAACAAATGCATCTATACTTCAAGAGCTGAATATTGAAGAGGTTGGCTCTTAAAGACGATAAAACAAAGACAATTGAAATATTGTGGTCACGAAAGTTTGGAGAGAACAATAATGGAGGGGTATATGCCTGTGAAGAGAGGAAGAGGAAGGCCAAAGAGAAGATGGGTTCAGGATGTGGCGGATGGTCTCCAGATGGGTGTATCTGAAGCGGAGCATCTTGCTTATGATCGAGAGGTTTTCCGGAAGGTTGTTATGGGAGCGAGGTTCTGCAAAGGACATGCTACTGAATGATTGACCTTTGTTCCTTCTTGTTGTCTGATAATTGCTAGTGTTGTGTATCAGGATACAGTTAATGTGTTGGATGATTAACCATGCTGTGATGGAAGATCACCTGTACTGTGTTGGATGATTACCCATGCTGTGTATACGGGAATACGAACCGCGTCCGTATGACCTTCGCCACGGATATCGGCGCAAGTATTGTATAGAATGACTATCCGGACCGCGCTCGTCATTGTTGTCAGTTATCCGGCCCGCCGTGAAAAAAGTTTGGTGACCCCTGTATTAGAGGAAGTCGCCTAGTTCACAAAGGGATATGGAAAGATAACACCTCACAATAAACCCGCTGAATAATAACAAGGGCTGAAAAAGCAGGTTGAATAAAAGGGACAGTTTATACACATCGGATAGGGTCGGAACTTGCCTGATCTTGATCTCATTCATTTGTGTTCAAGCCCACAATGTTTAATACTCTTTGTTTTCTTCTTCTGCTGTGATAATCACCCTAGGTGTCTCATCATCATCGTTATCATATTCATCATCGCCGTCTTCATCATTATCGTCATCATCATCGTCATGATCGTCATCATCATCATCATCATCATCATCATCATCATCATCATCATCATCATCATCATCATCATCATCATCATCATCATCATCATCATCATCATCGTCACGTCGTCATCATCATCATCATTATCGTCATCATTATCGTCGACATCATCATCATCATCATCATCATCATCATCATCATCATCATCATCATCATCATCATCATCATCATCATCATCATCATCATCATCATCATCATCATCATCATTGTCATCATCATGCCTGGTTGTGAAATTTCCTGATAATTCCATTCCACAGTTGTCTCTCTTGTATCCATTTCCTTAATTAATACCGTGCGTGCCTGTCTTGATAGATCTCTTTTGACCTTGTGTTTGTAAAGTCTCACTACACTTTGTATTTAGAACAAATTTGAAAAATGAAGTACATGATGAAATAAACAAATGGGCTAAAAATTAATTAAATTAGTTACAATAGTCACTGCTATGGTCTAACGCTGTTTTGGGGAAGCTGGAAAGTACCAATGAAGTATTCATTATAACAGGTGTTGGAAATGTCCATCACGGGCTTCAAGTCATGATTGTACACGTCTCTTCATATTGTCAAATACCTCCTGCGATGTGTCTGTTGTTATTTCTTGAATGGTAATTCTGATTGCTTCTTTCAGGCCCTCAATTGTGTGTACATTACTTTTATAAACATTTCCTTTCAAGAAACCCCATAGATAATAATATAATGGAGTTAGAGATCTGGAGAACGAGCAGGCCAAATTCCACGTGATATGCGATTTGCAAAAATTTCTTCCGAAAAGCACAGCGATACTCTAGCTGTGTGTGCAGTTACACATCTTGCTGGAACCACGCTTCTTCATTTTCACGTTCATTCAGCTGTTCTAAAAAGATTCCAGAATGCCAGTACGGTAACGATCGGCATTTAAAGTGTTGTTGAAGAAAATTGGTCCATTAAAACGTTTTCTACAGACGGCACAGCACACCCACATTTCTCCTCGTGTAGAGGCACTTCATGAAATGCATTGGGATTTAAAAGTGTTTCAAATACGATTATTTTGGCTATTGACGCATCCAGATAGATGAAACCCTGCCTCATCAGAGAAGAACGTTACATCGAGAATTGACTCGTCTTCTTCAGCTAAAAATGATTGAAACAACGTAGGGTAGTTGACTCTGGATTGATTATCACTCCCTTTTAGTTCAGACACAAAAGAAATCCTGTATGGATGAAAATGTAATCGTTGTTTAAGAATTGTGTGCATTGTGCTCACGTATACGTTCACTTGTTGCAACATTTTCCTTAAGGACTTGCTTGGACTATTCAGGATTCTGTCTTGGATATCTAGCCAGTTTTCTTCAGACACATCAGGCCTACCAGTTCGGGGAGCATCTTCCACATTTCCCGTAGCAAGAAACTTATTCAACAAATTTCTAACCGTAATGCGATGAGGTGGTTGTTTATCAGAAAATCTTGCTATAAATCTTTGAACAACCATCCGTGTGTATCGACCGCCATTTCGAAAAAATTGTTCAACACCCCTCCCCCACCCCCCACCCAAAATAAAATTCTTTCTTCCGTTGATAACACCATTCTGTTTGGAGTGCAAAGAATTACTCTAGCAGACGACAGCCATTCGCTGCATATTGCATCACGATGGACTGTGGAACACATTTGTGATGACGTCATGTACTTCAGACATACTCAGACAAGCAGAATCCCAGCGTGGGTGATTATGAAAGAAAGGGAAAATAGTTTCTAGATTCGGAGAAAGAAACAAGGAAACCGAAAGCTGTTACAATTTCAAGAGCACAAAAAAAGCAGTTAAAATGTACAAGAAAACAACTAACAAATTATAATGCTTTTAGAGCACTCCATCCATCCATCATGTGCCATGCCGGTAAGCGTGGGCGGTCATGTTCTGCCATCTCACTCGATCACCAGAGTCGTGGATCAGCTCCGTGTTTCTGTCTCGACCATGCCACAAGGCCAAGCCATCCAGGTACTTGCTTCTAGGTCTTCCCCTTGGTCTGTTCCCCTCGATCTTACCAGTTGTCACCAAATTCTCCAATCCATTTCTTCTCATAACATGCCCAAAAAATTTTGACTGTCTACGTCTAATTTCTCTAATCAATTTACGATCTTCATTTGTTTCTTGAAGGACTTGTTCATTGGTTTTTCTGGCTGTCCATGGTATTCTTTGCATTTTCCTCAGAAACCACATCTCTACAGCCATCAGATGTTTTTCAGCCTGACTGCTCATTGTCCACGCTTCACATCCATATAAAAGTACAGGTTCAATGTAGCATCTCAACACTCTTTTTCTCGTTTCAATTGACATCTTTTTATTGGTCAATATGTTTTTCATCTTGCTAAAGGCTACTTTTGCCATGGCGATTCTTGTTCTAATCTCTTCAAGGCATCTCCCATCAGATGTTATTACTGTTCCGAGATAATTGTACCTGCTCACTTGTTGAAGAATATTCCCATTTACTTGTATATTACATTGTGGTATTTCGTCCTTCCTAGTGACAACCATAATCTGTGTCTTTTTACAATTTAATTAGAGCACTACTAAAGAAATAAATCTCGAACAGAATAATATACACAGAAAAGTAAGCCAACATGCTAGCAATGAAAGAAATGTAAATAACTATATATATATATATATATATATATATATATATATATATATATATATATATATATATATATATATATATATATATATATATATATATATATATATATATATATATATATATATAAACAGGTCAGTTGCCGTCTGGACAACCAGAGCATTAAAAAGCTTGTCAGAAACCAGAAACAAGCAGATCAGGATTTTCAGAGTCAGATTATGACACGGTGGGCCCAGATAACACATTCATTGAATATTCTGAGAGATTCTGCCACTTGCAGCTGTGGAGCACCAACGCAAAATATAGAGGGCATTCTACAGGTCTACTCATAATTTGCCAGACAGAGAATGAAGATCTCTTTCACCGGAACAACAATACAAGACAATTTGTGGAAGACTGGTGACATCCCACTCACAAATAGTTTGTGGAAGGCTGGTAATGACCTTAGGAGCATTGTCTTGCTCCTGATCTGCGATGGAATAGACGCATAACAAGACTTGAAAGCTGAAGCAGAAAAAGAAGAAGCAGAAGCATAATAATAATAATAATAATAATAATAATAATAATAATAATAATAATAATAAGAAGAAGAAGTAGAAGAAGAAGAAGAAGAAGAAGAAGAAGAAGAAGAAGAAGAAGAAGAAGAAGAAGAAGAAGAAGAAGAAGAAGAAGAAGAAGAAGAAGAAGAAGAAGAAAAGAAGGAAAGAAAAAGAAAGAAAGAAAGACAAGAAAGAAAGAAAGAAAGAAAGGCTGAATGAATGAATAAATGAGGCAATCATCAGCGAGTTCTTCTTAAATCAGCTACACAATATATGCAAGACATAAATAGTTCAACCACTTATACACAATGCGAACAGATACCGTGAAGTTAAACTATAGCTAACATGTCAGCAACTGCACTTCTAGGGAAGTGAAATCTCCCTTGACAAGGGTCATCTTCAAAGTCTGGCTGGTGAGTTATATCCGCTTGATGTTCCTGTTTCTGCAACACTGTAGTGTTTTGATGTAACAATCGCTTTGATCGAGTGGGAGTTGTTGTGTCTCCAGTTGTCGTACTGTAATATATCCCTGCTTCTTGACGATTTCAGATCAATGTATCATTATCATCGACAGGGTCATCTTTCTTTCGTTCTTTCTTTCTTTCTTTCTTTCTTTCTTTCTTTCTTTCTTTCTTTCTTTCTTTCTTTCTTTCTTTCTTTCTTTCTTTCTTTCTTTCTTTCTTTCTGTCTTTCTGTCTGTCTGTCTTCTGTCTGTCTGTCTGTCTGTCTGTCTGTCTGTCTGTCTGTCTGTCTGTCTGTCTGTCTGTCTGTCTGTCTGTCTGTCTTCATAATGTATACACGTAAACAAGATAAAAAACCTAAACAATTCAAACAACATAAACAGTCTAACCAACTGAAACAAGCTAAACTTTACACACAATCTAATCAATCTAACCAACGTAATCAGGCTAAGCTATTTAAACAATAAACCAAATGGTATAATTCAAGTACTACAAGAAACAAATGAAAACCGTAAATTGATTAGAGAAATTAGTAAATACCTGGATGGCTTGACCACGTGACATGGTCGAGACAGGAACACTGAGCTGATCCACGACTCTGGTGATCGAGTGAAATGGCGAGTCATGACCGCCCACGCTTTCCGGCATGACACATAATATATGGATAGTCTGGCCAACGTACTACGGCTAATGGCACCTGGCCATCTTGACAGACGATAGTTTGGTACATTGTGCTTTAAAAAGGCATACTAACTGAAGGAAAGGAGGCTGTTGATGTTGATGAAATTGTACAACTTTGCAACAATGTAGGACTAAACAGTGAAAACTTTACGACAGAAGCAGTAACAGATTGGTTGGAATGTGACAAAATGGATGGAGGCTTTGACATTTTGAACGATGATGAAATTGTTTCTAGTGTGACTACCATTGAAGAAGAAGAAATTGATGACGACGAAGGATCAGCTCTTAACTCTTTCACTACCAAACAAAAACTACTGTAAAACAAAAACATTACTGTAACTTAAAATTCCGAAATGGAGCAGAAATGAATCAAATAAACCACTGATCATTTTGTGGCAATAAAAGTACCAATTGCAATCACAGCGGATCCATCGTGGCACCAGATAGGCTCGCGGTAGCGAAAGAGTTAACCAAAAATCTCATACAGCTAGCCACTCAGAAGCAGAAACAATGTTATCAAAGTGCATGGACTGGTTTGAAATACAAGAGGAGGCAAATGCAAAACAGACCCTACTTCTGCGTAAGATACCGAACATCGCCGCGCAGAAATCTCGAGGCTCAAAGTCACAGAAGGAGATGGCAGATTATTTTAAAGTAGCGTAGATTTATAGTATTATAATACATTTCTGTACATTACTACTCTTATATTGAAGTTTATATTGATCATTTATAAAATTAAATGCAATATATATGTATTATTAACTTTTAAAGGTTTTTATTTCATTTTCGTCTCTAGCCCTGCAGTGAAACCACGTTACTGTACATATGTATTAAGAGATTTCTGTTATTCGTCTATTAGATTATCCGTCACAGTCCTTGGCCGGGCGGTGACGGTTAATCGAAGTATTACTGTAATCTAACTAACTTAAACCAACTTAAATAATCTAAAAAACTTAAACAAGTAAACTATATAAACAATATATCCAAGGTAAACTTAAAACTACTTAAACCAACTTAAATAATCTAAGCAACTTAAATAATCTAACGAACTTAAACTAACATCAATAAACTAACCAATGTAAACAAATATAAATAATCTAACCAATTTAAACCAATATAAACGATCTAACCAATTTAATCCAACATCAATAATCTAATCAATCAAATAAAACAAACATAAATGATCTAACCAAATTAAACCTACATCAATAATCTAATCAATCAAATAAAACCAACATTAATAATCTAAGCAACTTAAAACAATTTAAATAATCTAACCAATTTAAACCAACACAAATAATCTAACCAATTTAAATCAACATAAATAATCTAACCAATATAAACCAACATAAATAATCTAACAAATTTAAACCAGCATAAATAATCTAAGCAATTTAAACCAACATCAATAATCTAACCAATTTAAACCAACATCAATAATCTAACCAATTTAAACCAGCATCAATAATCTAACCAATTTAAACCAACATCAATAATCTAAATAATTTAAACCAACATCAATAATCTAACCAGTTTAAACCAACATAAATAATCTAAGCAATTTAAACCAACATCAATAATCTAAATAATGTAAACCAACATCAATAATCTAACCAATCAAATAAAACCAACATCAGTAATCTAACCAACTGAAACAAGTAAACTATATAAACATCTCTAAATTAAACTTAAACCTACTTAAACCATCTTAAATAATCTAAGAAACTGTGACATAATTCTTACAACCGTCAAAAGGGCGATGATTATGAACCTGCTGCTTTTCCTCCAGATATATTTCTGATACTGATTTTAAGAAGCCTTTAAGGACTGAGAAGGGAAGGATTCATTAATGATGACTGAACTGAGACGTATGCGCACTAAAGCCTGTGAACTAGCCACCATGGCAGGGTGCTTGCCTGGAGCGACGTGTAGAAGCAACAAATGACAGTGCTTGCATCAAACAGTAACAAGAGGACAAGGAAAAAAAGAAAGATAGAAAGACAGCTACAAAGCCACAGACGAACGCGAGGGACGAAAAACGCAGAGGAAAAGGATATGGAGAAAGGGGAAGAAGAGAAGGAGGGGAGAAAGAATTAAAGAAAGAAGACACAGAAAAGGAAAGAGTGGGAAGGAAATAAAGAAGATAAAGGGGAGGTGAGGAAGAAAATGCTGGAGAGGAAGAGATTTATATGAAAATCAAACAGGAAAATCGAGAGGCGGTAAGAACACTTGAAAAAAAAAGAGGAACAAGATGAGGAGCTAGGGGGGGGGGGGGGAGGGAGAAAGAATGGAATGAAAAGGACTGACAGATAGAAAGACAAGAATTACGGCACAAAGAAGAAGAAGAAGAAGAAGAAGAAGAAGAAGAAGAAGAAGAAGAAGAAGAAGAAGAAGAAGAAGAAGAAGAAGAAGAAGAAGAAGAAGAAGAAGAAGAAGAAGAAGAAGAAGAAGAAGATACAAACAACAAGAAATGTTTAACAACATAAACAAATAACCTTAACATAAATATCAAGGCCATCGCACAATGGTTGTCAACAACCTGAATTTACACAGGCATGCTGGTCACTTCATTCATACCTCACGATCACAAACACGTTTCGTACGAATGGTATATCATAAATCAGGATTTATTCTACATAATCTACAGCTCGTTTCTCGAGCATACATAAATGGCATTCAATACTCAAATACATTCTTTACACTCGCTACGTATAACTGCGCCCTTTCTAAACTACACAGATGGCGAGAGTAAACACACAAGTCTTGCCGCTCTAACAGTCGGGTCCGAACTGCCTGAATTCGCAGTTCTGGTTCAGCTACTGGTCCTCAGTTCTCGTGCGGTCAGCGGCACGGCGTGCTGAGTCACTTGTCACACAGTCCAGTCGTCCAGTCCTCGTTAACCTTCAGCTGTACTATTGTTCAGTCTGTTTACGAGTAGTCCCCGTGGTTAACGTACTCTGTCCTATCTCAGGAGTTAATCCCGTTATGTCCTAGTTATGTCCTAGCTATGACACGTGCGTGTCCTGTCTAGGTCCTGTCCTAGAACTGTTTGGAGTTGTATCTCCTTATACTGTTTTTCTCTATCTATTCTCTTGTAAAGGTCCTTATCTATGTCCTGTCTCTGTTCTTTCCTTTCATCCGTCTTTGTCCTACTTCTATCTATACATATCCAGCTCCTTGACACGCTCTCGTCCCCCCGTATTGCGTCACCAAATTTAGCTCATGGGTGTGACGCAATCTGTTGTAATATCTAAAAATTAGTTGGGTCTAATTTTGTCAAGTGCTGGTAGGGTTAAGTACTCATGTCTTGGGTATAATCACTAACTTATGACCGTCTGATGTCACAATGTCGTACTTATCCACTGGCTTATTAATCAGTGCTGCACAACTGTACTGTTGGCCAGAGTGAATACTCATTCACATTACATATATGAGAGCTGTAACGAACCAAAGCCATTGTCTATAAGACCTGCTTTTCAAAATGTCGATTGACCGACATCCCGCACAGATTGTCCTTTTTACGGGTACAATACATGAATATAAATTTATGCTCTCATGTGATGTTTCTCCAACTCTATTACATGTTGTGTGTGTGCTGATGTTCACCTCTCTAACTTCCGTTTGTGGCTAAATCTTTCAATGTGTCCTCAGAGTTTAGTAAGTCTGTTATGTCCCCTGTTCATGGCCCCCCCCCTTCCTTTTTATTGCTGTCTGCATTTTTATCTGTAAGTATATCTGGTTGTTTGCGTGTTTAGTTAAATTTAATGTATGTTTAAATCAGAAACATAGGTGTATGTTTATAATTTAGTGAATGATGTTTTTCAAGCGTCGCAGGTTGGTTTATGCAGTCACAAATGAATGCGTTTGCTTAATTTGTGACTGCCTTGCCGACCTAGGAAGCTTAAAAATGTTCCTATACAGGTAATGTAATAATGGCAACAACACACACAAACTACACAAGCACATGTGTCACACCTAAGACGCAGACAAATTATAAAAACTCTTGGGTGCGACAAAAAATTTGCACATTGTTCGCTCGCCTTATATTTAATACATTCACTCTATCATTGTTCTCGTCTTTCTCTCGCATATTCAGTTCTCACATGTAAAAAAAAACACCATGTTATGTCATTAAAATACTATTATAAAATATGTAGAAAAAAAAATAACTACTGGAAAAATAAAAAGATGCACAATAGTTTTGGCTCAGTCTACACGTTTTTGAGCCGAATAATAGTGCGATATATTAGCACTGTGTATTTTTATACAATATTTACAAGTTGACTGGGTTGTTTGGCCTCATTCTAAGTATACTAACTACTCTATTTAAATATGTTCTACTTTTGTGTACTGAGATTTACTAACTAAGGGAAGATAATTTACGTAATTAAATGAAATGGGGTGAAATGTATTGGTTCCTTTAATCTAACTATAATTCTTGATGGTAAAAATATTTACTGATGTTATACTTCTAAACTAATCTGTGTTAACTAACTAGATTGTCCTAACTATTATCTAATTAATTATGGGATGATAGTCTCTTAGGAGACTCATAGGATGTGATTAACATAAGGTAATTATTTTTTAAAGACTAATTATACCTGTATGTAAATGGGAATAGGGAAATAGGTGTTATTAATCTACGAAACCTAAAGTTATTATGTTCTTATAAAATAACTATACATAAGAAACTATAGTACTATATGAAACTGCAATAAAAATATATATTATATATCACAATTACATACATTTTACATTTATATACTATTTATAAATACTAATACATACATTTACAATTCCTACACTAGTTAAACTAATCTGTTAAGGTAAGGTGATGATGTCGCGTCTTTTCCTTTTCGAATATCTTCACTTAATATCATAGTTTGTATTTACATTGTCCGATATTCCACGCGATGTTCCTGGAGTGTGTATTCACAATGTTGTATCTATTTCTGTCGAATATAACATATTGCTATCTACGTAGATAGTCACTCATATGTGTTGACAGTTTCCTTCATAGCGACACATCTGTCTGATCACACTCTGGTACTAATGTCAGAGACGATGATGGTGTTGCGTCGTTTTTTTTCTGGCACTTCAGATACTTCAAAGTTCGAAGGTGTACTAAGCATGTCAGCTAGTGTATTACATTTGCCTCTAATGTGCCTGACCGAAAATGAATAATTCTGGAGTATCAGGGACCATCTGTAGATCCTGTTGTTCTTATGGACTCCTGTCTCCATGACTGTGAGCGGGGATTTGTCAGTATCGATGACAAAGTGTGTCCCTGCCGAACATCTATGCAGTTTACGGACACAGTACACAATAGCTAAAGCCTCCAATTTAGATACACCATACTTGGCTTCAGTCGGAGTTATCTTGCGACTTACATATATTACAGGAAGTAGAATGTCGTCATATCTTTGACATAATACTCCGACTATGGATACTGTGCTGGCATCAGTCCTAAGAAAATATTGTAAGTTCGGGTTAGGCAACCGAAGGATTGGGACATTGCTAAAAAGATGCTTAAGTTTTGACATTGCATTCATTAAAATAGCATCTTTCACATCAATTTTGGTATTCGACTTCAATAGATTTGAAAAAAACACTGGTAATTTCTGCTAAATTGGGAATGAACTTATTGTAATAGTTTACTAATCCCAGTAGACTCATCAATTGCTTTTTAGTGACTGGCATAGTGAGGTTCAAAATTTTGGTCACAATTTTGTTATCAGTTTGCAATTGGCCTTTAGATATAGTATGGCCTAGGAAGTCTATTTTCTCCAAGCCCAGCTCCACTTTGGTTGGCTTTACTTTAAGTCCAAATAACTTTATCCTTTCGAAGACTTGTCTCAGTTTTTGTAAGTGTTTTGTCTAGTCTGTTGTATGTACACAGATGTCGTCTATATATGTATGAGTATCTGTTACTCCATGTAAAAGGTCTCTAGTAAGACGGACAAAAGTAGCAGGCGCATTGCGTAGGCCGAAAGGAAGAAATCGCCATTTATATAGACCTAAAGGTGTTGCAAAGGCAGTAAGATGGACAGAATCTTTATTCATAGGCACTTGCCAATAGCCTTTGGTTAGGTCAAGTTTAGAGAAGATGGTAGATGTTGCCATATTTAAGATTAGATCTTCACAGGAAGGAATTGGTTCTGCGTCTATTTTTGTGATACTGTTTAGTTTCCTATAATCGACGCAGAGTCTGATAGCAGAATCCTTCTTTTTCACTAGGACGATAGGAAATGATTATTCCGACTGAGATTTTTGAATTATTCCACACGCTTCGAGATCAATGAATTTCTTTGCCGAGTTTGTCCCTATAATTCAGAGGGATGGAATATAGTCTACATTTTATCGGAGTATAGTCAGAAAGAAGAATGGAGTGTTCTATTCTATCTGTCCTACCTGGAATGTCTGAAAAGATCTGTCTGTATTCTGTCACTAAAGCTATTGTCTGTTGTTTCTGTTCGTCTGTAAGTTTTGGTTCTATATGTATACTGTCAATTGTCGCAGTCATGTCTACTGTTGGAACTGGTAGTTCCATGTCGTCGTCCTCTGTTTGATTCACTATTGTGGTTGCGCTGAGTACGTTTTCTGTCTGATTGCTGGGCGTATTTGCATTGTGTTCATCTTCTGTCTGACTACTGTCTGGTGTGGTTGCATTGTGTTCGTCTACCGTCTGATTAATTAGTGTAGTTGCGTTGTGTTCGTCTACTGTCTGGTGTTCCTGTCTTGAGTAGTAAAGTTTCAGCATGTTGATATGGAATATCTTGAATTTGTTTTTCATCGATATTTCATAGTCAACATCTGATATCTTTCGCACAACTTTGAATGGCCCTTGCCATGACGTTAAAAGTAAGTTTCTTTTATCAGGTAATAGGAGTAATACCTCTTGTTCTGGTTCGAGGTGTAAGGTCTTGGCACCCTTATTGGCGTAATGGCGGTAGATCTGTCCTTTCCGTTCCAAAGATGCTTTTGCTATAGTGCACGCTCTCATGATTTTGTCGCGTGTTTCAGTGACTACCTCATATGGTGATACCGGTGTTGAGGTATCTGAGGTGTTGGTTACTAGTTGGTGGTAAATGTTTAGGGGTCCTCGTGGGTTCGCCCCGTATACTAATTCGAATGGTGAGAAACCCGTACTTGAGTGCGGGATTTCTCGGTAGGCGAACAGCACTGTTGGTAACAGTGTATCCCAATCAGATGGGTTTTCTGCTGTCACCTTAGCCAACATGTGTTTTAAATCTCCGTTTATATTTTCTATGATCCCGTTGGCCGCTGCGTGGTAGGGACTTGTAAAACACTGTTTGATTCCTAACAATTTAGTAAGAGCTTGCGTTGCAGCTGATATAAATTGTGTTCCCCAGATCTGATAGAATGGTACGGGGAAATCCAAATCGGGAAAACAGATGTAAAAATACGTTAACCACATCTTTGGAACTTATATATTTCAGCGCCACCGCCTCTACCCACCTTGAACAGAAATCTACCAGAGTTAGAATAAACCGGTTTCCTTTGTTAGACACCTGATTTAAAGGTCCAACTATATCTACTGCTACACATTCAAATGGTCTAGAGGCCAATGTTGTTGGTTGGACCTCTGCTGTAACATGTTTACCCTTTCTTACTAATTGTTGACATATGGTACATGAACGACAAAAGTTTTTAATGTCTTTACAAAATTTTGGCCAGTAATAATGAGCTAAGATTCTGGCTCTTGTCTTATCATAGCCTAAATGTCCAGCAAACGGCGAATCGTGTGCGATTCGTAGGACTGTTTGTCGATGTTTGACAGGTAGTACCGTTTGCTGAATTTCGTGGTTGTCTCTCTTGTAATTTCTAGTGAGAATACCATTGTGTAATTTAAAATACCATGACGCGTTTTTGGTCATGTTTGGTTTCACGCCCACAAATCTGAAATAGGGTGAGATAGATGGGTCGACGCGTTGCGCCTCTATGAACGTTACTTTGGTGGTGTTATTTACTGTACCACTTGGTGATATAAGGTGTAGCATTTCTTTTTGCAGGTCGTCTTGTTGTTTTTGTGTTTCTGACCTGGTTACCGCATTAGCCTTATTGGTTTCTCTCCAGGCTATTATTTCTTTTGCGGTACAGTTCTTTAGCTCTGGTAGGCACCCGATTATCAGATCGGTACACGGGTTGTGCAAGATGGCGCTCGTAAATGTGCCGGACAGGAATGGAGTGTCTATACGGAATTTTGCTAGCGGGTATATTTCTATGTTACCCGAAAAGGTACGGCACTTAACGAACCCGCCTGTATAGTGTTCAGGCTTAGCCAATTCCTACCTAAGGCCAATCAAGGTACTTTCGCTATCGATCAAACACTGGCAGGGCTTGTTATTAACCATTCCGTCGTGGAAAACTAATTTGCCTCTGGAGGCGATTGCTGCGTTAGCGTTTTCACTGGAAAACGGTACTGTGTGCCCGCATTTTAGCACTCCGTCTTCATGAAATTGGTGGCATGTTACACATTTATCAAAATTTAGTACATCACTTGCAGCTACAACATTCTCTTCATATGGTAACATTTCTTTATTCTCACTCTCATGCTCACTTCCACTCTCAGATGAAGTATCGACAAGTACAGCATTACTGGCTCTCAATCTCTGACGTCCAACACACCTGGAACTATAATGACCAAACTGCCCGGCAAAAGAAGCATTTGACTGCACGTCTATACGTGTTTCTTTTGTTCTCTTATTTCTTTATCATCATCTCCAGGTGAGATGCATATCCTGGGTTCTTGTCACACATAGAAAACTGATCATGATATAAATGACAATATGGACATTGAGGTGGCTTTGTTTTTGCTTTATCTCTCATTTGAAATGATTTTTGAGGTTTACTTTTGGCAAAAGCCACTATTTCAGACTCTTCTATAGATGATTTAAATATGTCCCTATTTGAGGAAAAATATGCGGACCCCCGTTTTTCTAGCTGTTCTAATGACTCGACATCAGCTTGCTGTAAAAACTTTGCAAAGGGAGTAGGTACAGTTGAGATGATTTTGTCCATTATCATCAAGTCTTTGAGCTTTTCAAAGCTTTTATTTACCTTTGCAGCGTTCAGCCACTTACTGAATAAACTTTGTACGTTAGAAACATAGTCAATGAAAGTTTCATTTGGTTTAGGTTTTAGTTTAGAATACTGAATTTGGTAACCTGGGGCGTCTAGCAAAAAATGTTGCATAATGCGTTGCCGGATGTAATCATAATTACTTCTAAGCTCTTGGGGGATAGATTCTATCACCTTTAAGGGCTCCCCCGAGAGGTTCTTCATATAGATCACCGCCCAATGTTCTCGTGGCACTTCCTGGAATTTAAGCTGGAACTCCACGTTCTCGGTCCATGCAGACATGGAGTCACCTTTGCAGAAGGGTTTGACTATCCCTTTGTACTTGTTGAACTTATTCTCTTCTTCTTTTATCTTTAATTTAGTGGTAGCAATCTGTACGTGAGATTCGATCTCCAACTCCTTCATTTTCACTTGAGTTTGTGCCTCAATCTCAAGTTGTTTTTCTTTTAATTTAGTTTCCTATATTTTCTGAGCTGGCTCTAATTCCTTTATTTTGGTGGCATCAGCTATTTCTTTTAATTTTGTGGCTTCAGCCAGTTATAATTGTTTTAATTTATTTGCCTCAGTTAATTCCGCAAGATTTTTTTTTATGCTGGCGTTCCTGCGCTCGTTCCTCTCTTTCCGCGTTTTTAGCCTCTTTTTCAATTGCTGCCTTTCTGTTTGTATATTCTCTAAATTCGTTTTTTCGCCCATTGCTCTAATTTATCACCACTATATCCAAGGTCTTTACCCGCTTGTATGAACTCTCCTAGTGTTGACATTTTCGTTAACACTTGTACACACAATTAAATCCAAAAAAAAAAAAATTCTTCTATAATATTACTAATTATTTACAACAATCAAAAATAAGATGCTATTGTAATGTACACTTATCAAAACTGTATATTTACTTATCTGAAAACTTTCAGCTTTCCTGGGCCTACTGGGAGTTGTTTTTCTCTATCTCAGGATGAACTGATGTTCTGAATGCGTCTATTTTGCATTCTGTTACATAGAGCAGCAACAATTAATATTTAGAAAATATAAACATACAAGTTGATATCGTAATTAAAACTATTTCTGTGTCGTGATTCGCTCTGACGGGATGCTGAAATGCGAAATTGATGTATTAAATTTGTGTCTGTCGTTTGTCGTTGTCAATTGTCGTCGTGTCTTCACTGCTGTTCGACATCACCTGAAACATCTCTGTGAAACATGTTAATATTTGTTATTTATTTCACAATTGTTACACTTTTCCACATGGAATCTTTCTTACGTAAGTGCTTTTATTTTCGCACTTTACACAGTTCTAAATTTTGTTCTGTACTCTTTCTTGCCTTTATGTTCTCATTCTGTTTCAAACCATCATATCTTCAATCACAGCTTCATTTAAACTTTGTAATTTCGCTGCTTAAAACAATCACTCTCTTGTCACTCTTGCTAATGTTAGTGAGCAATGAGTTCTTTCACACCGTTCTGACAATCAATCATGACCACTCTTATCACAATAGGTCGTAGGTTCATAAACCACTATCTCACACCACTCTTCTCACAATAGGTCGTAGGTTCATAAACCACTATCTGACACCACTCTTAACCGCTTGTCACCAACCTGAATTTACACAGGCATGCTGGTCACTTCATTCATACCTCACGATCACAAACACGTTTCGTACGAATGGTATATCATAAATCAGGATTTATTCTACATAATCTACAGCTCGTTTCTCGAGCATACATAAATGGCATTCAATACTCAAATACATTCTTTACACTCGCTACGTATAACTGCGCCCTTTCTAAACTACACAGATGGCGAGAGTAAACACACAGGTCTTGTCGCTCTAACTGTCGGGTCCGGTCTGCCTGAATTCACAGGTCTGGTTCAGCTACTGGTCTTCAGTTCTCGTGCGGTCAGCGGCACGGCGTGCTGAGTCACTTGTCACACAGTCCAGTGGTCCAGTCCTCGTTAACCTTCAGCTGTACTATTGTTCAGTCTGTTTACGGGTAGTCCCCGTGGTTAACGTACTCTGTCCTATCTCAGGAGTTAATCCCGTTATGTCCTAGTTATGTCCTAGCTATGACACGTGCGTTTCCTGTCTAGGTCCTGTCCTAGAACTGTTTGGAGTTCTATCTCCTTATACTGTCTTTCTCTATCTATTCTCTTGTAAAGGTCCTTATCTATGTCCTGTCTCTGTCCTTTCCTTTCATCCATCTTTGTCTAATTATCATGCAAAGAGTGAGGAAGAAAATACAACCTGAAATAGGGGAAGAACAATGTGGTTTTGTAGAAGGAAAGGGTACAGTAAATGCTGTGTATATGCTGAGAACAGTTATTGAACGTGCTTTAGAAGTAAACAAGGATATACATCTTTGCTTTATTGACTACACAAAGGCTTTTGATAGAGTTAGACATGTCAACATTGTGGATATGCTTGCAGATCTACAAATTGATGGGAAATACATTAGACTTATAAAAAACATATATTGGAAACAACAAGCTGCCATAAGGATTGATAATGAAGTAGGACAATACCAACCTATTAAGAGAGGTGTTAGGCAGGGATGTGTAATGTCTCCAGATCTTTTTTCCCTATACAGTGAAAATATTTTCAGAAATGTAGAAGACCTAAATGGAATCAGCATTGGAGGACGAAACATAAATAACATTTAAATATTGAGCACAACCCACCACAGGCAACGCCGATCGCATTCCGGCACGAACCCAAGGCCTATCCACGTCATGGAAGCACTATACTCGAGTTTCGCCCTCGTTTGAGCTCGTCAGTAGTGCATATCCCTGACCGGATCCGGAAACAAGCCCCGGATCACGCGTGTGAAGCGGGTGTGTAACCACGCAGCACACACTGGACACGCCAAATTATCACACCGGAATACCACAACGCTACCCATCGCAGGCTATTATGCAGATGATACAGTATTGATTGCAGACAATGCACAGGATCTGCAACAATTAGTAGATGCTGTGGTTGTACACAGTGAGCAGCTGGGGTTGGAATTAAATTGTAGGAAGACACAGGTTATGGTCGTCACTAGGAAGAACGAAGTACCACAATGTAATATACAAGTAAATGGGAATATTCTTCAACAAGTGAATCGGTTCAATTATCTCGGAACAGTCATAACATCTGATGGCAGATGCCTTGAAGAGATTAGAACAAGAATCGCCATTGCGAAAGTAGCCTTTAGCAAGATGAAAAACATTCTGACCAATAAAATGATGTCAATTGAAACGAGAAAAAGAGTGTTGAGGGGATACATAGAGCCTGTTCTTTTGTATGGATGTGAAACTTGGACAACGTGCAGTCAAGCAGAAAAACATCTGATGGCTGCAGAAATGTGGTTTCTGAGGAAAATGCAAAGAATACCATGGACAGACAGAAAAACCAATGACCAAGTACTACAAGAGACAAATGAAAATCGTAGATTGATTAGAGAAATTAGACGTAGACAGTCAAAATTTTTTGGACATGTTATGAGAAGAAATGGACTGGAGAACTTAGTGACAGCTGGCAAGATCGAAGGGAACAGACCAAGAGGAAGACCGAGAGGAAAATACCTGGATGGCTTGGCCACATGGCATGGACGAGACAGGAACACTGAGCTGATCCACGACTCTGGTGATCGAGTGAAATGGCGAATCATGACCGCCCACGCTTTCCGGCATGGCACATGATTGATTGATTGATTGATCTTTGTCCTACTTCTCTCTACACATATCCAGCTCCTTGACATGGTATTTCTGCAGGTTTCCACAGATATCTATACCACCTGAGATATTACAGACTACCACCCCCCCCCCCCCCCACTTTCCCCGCACCCCCTCCCTCCTAATCCCGAACTTTCGCCTGTATCACATGCCTGGTTACACTTGTAGCTTTGCAGATACGTCCTTGACCTCAATAGTATGCATAAAATCCCCGGAAAACGAAACATTATTTAATTATTTAACTTCTTGTTTCGATTCTGAACGGCGACGTTAAGTCATTAAATGTTTGCATTCAAATGTCTTCCTGCTAGTGAAGTAGAAGGTATGTGTTGTGTTGTGTCTTCAAGACAGTGTTATGTGATGTTGTCTTATTGCAGTTTGTGGTCTCGTCATACTGCAGATTGTGTTGAATGTGTAAACAATACATACCATTTTGTGTAGGTTCTATTATATATAGCCGGCTCCGTGGCGATGGCGTCACGGATGCAGTTCGTAATTCCGCTTACTCGAGTTGGAAACACCTGCAGACGATTTGGCAGCAAACCGTCTTACATTGGTTTTTTACGAAATTGTATGAGTGTCGGTCGTTCAGAAAGCAATGATAAACTACTGAACATAAACTTGCCAAGAGATCACAACAGCCAAAAAAAAAATGCTGGTGTTGACTGCGACGTCCTGTAAAGGTTATGCAACAAACTTTTTAACAAACTGTTTTAAGTGGTAATTATTGTTACTGATAGTAAGTAATTACAGTGGAAATTACTGAACGTATAGTATTATTGCTACGTATGGTAAATAATAGTAGTTGGCGTGCACAAAAGGATAAAAGCTCTCGCTCTTAAACTTCCAGTGCGTTGATGGCGAAGTAGGGTGTTCAATCCCTAGACCGGCATTAAGTTGGACTTTGGCTTTGAATTAACATTCAGAAAGCATTGGCAAACTACTGAATGTGGTCAGTGTATCACTTCACATGTCCGTCTTTCATGTATCACTTCCCCGGGAAGGTTAACCCGGTCAACAAATGCCCGCAGAAGTTGGATGTGTCGGCCTAATGGCCCAAGAACGCAGCTCTGCTGTAAACAGACACAACGCAATCACGTCCGTCACTTCACACACCCGTCATTTCTTCATCACTTCACACACCCATCATTCATTCATCATTTCCCACAACTCTCATTCACTTACACTTCACACAACTATCATTCACTCATCACCTTATAAACTGTCACTCACTCATCACAGCACACAACTGTCATTCGTTCATCACTTCACACAACTGCCATTCATTCATCACTTCACACAACTGCCACTCATTCATCACTTCACATAACTGTCATTCATCCATCACTTCACACAACTGTCATTCACTCATCCCTTCACACAACTGTCATTCACTCATCACTTGCCACACCCGTCATTCACTGACCACTTCATACAGTTGTCTTTGATTCACCATTTCACCCACCTGTCTTTCACTCACCACTTAACTTACCCGTCTTTAACTCACCAATTCACCCACCTGTCTTTCACTCGCCACTTCACATACATATCTTCATCAGTTAGTTCATACACCCAGCTTTCATTTATTATATTATTCAATATTTATATTTTGCTTCGATGTCCGCCCATCTACAGTAATCAGCATTCAGATCGTATACAAGTTCAGTAGTAGAGCTGTAGGAGAATGGGCAACTGTCAGAAAGTCAGCCTCATCCTGGCATGGTGCTGCTTGCGGGCGCTCTCCGTGATCGTAGAGCACCACCCGGTCCTGGAAGGCTCCAGTACCACTTTGGTCTGCGTGGGAAATGAGTCCGGTGAAAGGTAACTTCAGTCACATGTTTCTGTATGTTGTTAAACATGGATATACCTCGTGAATATGACATTCATATAACAAATTCCAGGTGCTGATGGCAGCACGAGAAGATATGAAATCTGCAGAACTTGCCACATAAGTGAGAGGCGTTCCTATCTCATAGTCACGAACATATTTCCTAAAACTATGTACAGGATGCAGGGGTGTCACTGACTGGTACTTTGTCATCTTGACAGACGATAGTTTGTTACATTGTGCTTCAAACAAAACATAAAAACTGCAACCCATTGCGGTGTACCGGGGATGGAGCTATACCTCTCCATAGCACAAAGTCTGGGCTGAACTGAAGAGACCATGAATTGCCAGCAACATGATCCTTCTCTCGACCTGCCCAGGTTAGTTCAAAGGAAAGATAACACCAATATGTCCGCCAAGACAAGCTGCAGAAGCTGCCGGATGAGCATAGCAATATTCTAACTGCAAACTTATTGGAGCTTCGAACCTAGACCAGCTGCCGACCAAGGCTTAGGGCCTGGTCTGCCTTGCCATGACATTTAGTCTTCGGTTACATTTCCTCGCACCAGGATACGGCTTGTGCCCTCCCAGTTGCGCTCCTCCGCCTGAAGCCGTTGGCAAAATGTTTGGTGTCGGGTTTGGTGAGCTCCTCCCAACATTCAGCACTAACATAAAGCGGGTTATACCGTCCACTGCCCTACGGTAGCTGAGTCATATCTGAATAAGACTTCCTGTTGCAGGGGGATATCACAGGGGAACACTCAGGTTAATAAAAAAAAAAAGGAAAACATTTAAAGCAAACAAGGGTAGACACCATTAGCCTCTCCCCTCCCCTCCCCACACACACACACCTACATACACTAGAAATATCTGAAGTGCTATTATAGAAAACAAGCAGGAGTTCCTAATGACTACTTGTGTGACAAGATCGCCTTGGGTAGTGAGAGTTAACCACACCAGAGGTGTCTCTAGCACTCACGTGTATTCTGACCTCAGGGGCTGGACAGGTAGATACACTGATTACTCTGCTGTTGACCTCGTATTAGTTAAATATGTCTACAAGCCCCTCCAGATTCTAGACCCCCACTATCTACCTACTCCCTTTGGACAATGAACAATGATGCATCGTCCGAGACCACACTCAATAATTGTACAAAGAGTAAGTCCACATATACAAAGTTTTTTCTACCCTTGAGAATATAGAACTGAATTGAACACCCTGATAGAATAATCTATTTACACAAGTAGAGGATAGAGTAGAGACAGAATCCGAGATATGGCTCAAATCATCATTAGGCTGAGAAGTAGATTGGACGCAGATGTCCCGTCCAGTCGGTCCGCCACTCACCTGGCTTCCTTCCAGTGAGATGACTAGAACCTTGGAGACCACTCCGTCCCCAGAGCTTGGATCGACAACAAGAGGAGTTAACCACCTGGACTTCTCTCAACTGGACGAACTGCACTCCATCACTTCCTAATGAGTCACTGTTAAAAGCACTAAACAGTTATCTGTAAACAGCCAGGCTGGGAGACCTGCCTGGCTTGGGTAATAGTATAGTTCTGCTGCTAGGTCACTAGAGTCCTATTAGAAAAACACTTCCCCGTTCGTAGACTCTATAATTACACCATTTGGATCACACACCTATTTCACACTTTGTGGCAACAATGTTCATTTGGACAATAATTAGTTGTCGGATATACCTGATAACACTTGAAAGAGTCAGAATACGTAAGCCGGTGTAGGTCTCATCATGACCTGCCACTAGAGCTGCCGTAGGTACCGCACAAGGTTATGTGCTAATCTTTGCTTCAAGTTTCCGACGTTTAGGCGGAACCACAATAGACTTGGACTTGATGAGCTCCCAGAGCTGAGAGTACCCCAACTTGCTACACCTCACTGAGTAAACATAGCCACATCATTCCGTATACAGTCTATTGTCTCTTATACTTAAGCGTGATTGCTCAGGTTGCTGAACATCTCATTGCTGAAATATAGCATCTTCAAACTGTCAGAAAAAGACATAAACCATCACGTCCCACATGTGCAATTTCAGGGCACTGGAATCACTTGATGATAAACATTCAGTCAGGATGATTCACCATTTCGCATGGTGTGGTTTAGTCAGGCGTGGCAAGTAAGTGGATCTACCCTTCGCTATGGTACACGAAGTGGTTTCAGGCAAACAACAATTGTAGTAGGCTGGTTCCTCAACAGGCAACTCCTGAAAGGATGAGCGATCGGTGAGAGTAGTAGGCCCCAAACATTGGTCCACATGCATCAAATCCTTGACTACTCAACCCTCAGTCAGGCTACTTAGTTATTCAACTAACTAGAGCATCATCTCTATGTGGAGAGTAGTAAAGCATGGGTATCCGTCAATGTCAGATGGCCTCAGAGAACAGCCCGTCAAACAGAGTAAGTAACAAGAATGACGAGTCTGATCGTACGTCTCACATATCCCTATTCATCTACCAGTTGTCGCTAAAGTCAATAGCTATGCTAGTTCTAGAGTTAACAGAACTAAACATTAAGGTGAGGCGCCAATGGACCCCAACCTTACATTATACATTCAATAATAAATATAATAACGATCCATGTACCATCACTCAGGATATAGTAATAATACATGACCACATAACGTATTTACACACTAGTTCGCTGGTGGAACATCCTGTCCACCCTGTAGCGAAGCTCTTCTTACTAGACTCTTCCCTAGAGTCAAGAAGTAATCTTGGCAAAACATGTTCTCCACATGTTCCAAGGGTTCTGCACCAGTTCTGACCTTCCAAGTGGATTAGCCTTGGCCTGGCCCGAACTTCACAGATGGCCTGGTTTGCCAGAATCATACTTTCATAACTTGCTCTCAATCCCCATATCCCATTTTTCCCCGTGCCTCTTTCAACCTCCTTTTGTCCTTCCATACTTCTATCACATCAGCACAGACTCGTACTTATGCAAGCATGAAAGAACAGGACAGTAAAGACAAGAACTAAGAACGCATGTTTACATCGCGACGGTAACGCATTGTTATCACGCATCGAACCACTCGGCGTTCGTTATTGCTCCTAGAAGTATCACATAACATGACCTAATATATATACACCATATATATATCATCGATAAAGAACGTACCTTCTCACATAATTCCACCTTTCCACAAAATGAATTCACTATTACGTTAACACACAATAGTTACATCATTCCATTGGCTAAGCATTAAGTGCTCTCTTTACTTAATAGCTAAGCACATCACTACTTCTCCAACTAACAACTTACCTGGCTATCCACCAGTTCTTCTAGCTTCAGCTATTGACTGACATAAGTTAGGTTCACATCATACACTAGTAACTGTGTCCTATTATAGAACAGCAACATAGTATATGCAACGATTTGCCACACATGGTAAATAATAGGTGAACACAATACGCCAATATCGCAGGCCTACATTTCAAGCAGGTAACGCAACTACACACGCTTGAAAATAAAACGACACGCACAGGTGTAGATCGCCCTAGATTCTCAACCGGTTTATCGATCGGTTTCTCATTAGCGATGCAAAGTCAACCGCATATTTAATGACAGTAGAATGATTGCGTTTTGTGATCAATTACAAAGTTAAATTGATTAACCAAGTAAATACCTGAATTCACGGAACCAGACTCCAGTCAGCTACCAGAACTGTTCAAGTGGCAAGCATGCCGTAATGGGATAACAGTCAGCTGCATCTTGGTTGGGTGTGAGACGCTATACAATCGGCCTAGCAGAGCCATGCGTCCTCACGCCTTGAGAGGTAGAAAGTGAATGACTTTTCCAGCCGCATTTCTCCTACGTGCCAACTAACGCGCACGAGAAATGAGTGCTTCTTGATGAAAGTCAACTTCTCGGACAACATTCATTCCACGCACTAGAATTTCTAGATCTTTCTGCACGTGAATTTGTTGGTGCACCCCGCCACTCTGGTCACTAAAATCCAGGTGCTTCGAGAAGATTCTAGACGGAAAATCCCATCGACTTCCCCCAGGCTATAAATAACCGGGAAAGTCCCTGATGACGCGCCGAATCGAGTTAACCTAATAGACAAAAGACAGATGAAGCGTCGTTTCGTCACAACTTGTAGTAGAATTGAGCATCTCTAGTTACAAGGAAAAGACGGAGACTTATTCAAGGAAATCAGAACATTAACAGGCGAATTAAGACTGTAATAAATATGGGGATGACAGCATATTAACAGAAAGCAAAGATATAAAAGAAGGAAGGAAGGAGTACTGTGGAGAAATGTACAAAAAGATCCCAGATAATCTATAGGAAAGCGAAGAGAAAGAACCAGAACTTGTATTAGAGGAAGTACTATCAGCAATACGAAGTCTGAAGAATTGGAGTTGCGATGACATAACAACGGAACTAAGAATTGGAGTTGCGATGACATAACAAGGGAACTAAGATTGGGAGTTGCGATGACATAACAACGGAACTAATACAAACAGGAGGTGAAACCAGCGTCCAGTTCTGTCACGTACTGTGTAGTAAGATCTGGAACTGCGCTGTTTCACCTAAAGGATGGTAGATAATAAACTACATCCCTGTCCCAAAGAAAGGAAGTTTAAAACTATGCACAGTTTATTAAATTATCACACTATTAAATCATGCTAGCAAAATCATCTTACCAATTATCATGAAGAGGACTGAAAGTGAGTTCATGAAATACAAGAAAGTGCATGCGCCATTCAGACATAGCAGAGGAACCAGGAGCCATATTATCAACACAAGAAACATCTTTAAGAAATACAGAGAGATCTTCATAGATCTTCATACTTGTTTCATAGACAATAGGCAGATAAGGCCTTCGCTGGAGTTCAACATCAGAAAGTGGGTAACAAGACGAGAGATATGGGGTTTTCCAGTACTTTTGACCGACTAACTGAATAATTATATTATGAACAATAAGCAGCTACTAGGGTAGCTGGTGAAAGATCAGTTTGGTTTGTAGTGTAAAGGAAAATAGACAGATTTACATTCTCACCCGATAACTCTTCCATGTATATGCAGAAAATGTAAATAGAATCGTCAAACATGGTGAGATGAGAAACAATTTTGATCTGTTGATAATTTATGGCAATCCAGTTATACAATTTAGATATGCATGAAATGATCCAAAGCGTGAGCTTTGGTAATGATCCAAAACGTTAACTGTGCCTAGGGAAAGAAGCACGCTTTGGACTCAGTCCGAGAGAGAAAGGGCTTTCGAAAATGACACTCAAGCTGAGGCCGTCGTAAGTAACGGATGGCTCAGAATCCAAGCTAACGGCAATGGCAAACATTTAGAGTGCCGCCACATGTGTATAGATTTAATTATTGAGTTATTTTAAAGAACTAGATAGTTAGTTAGTTAGTTAGTCGAAAGATCATCCTCATTGCACATCGAACCATTCAGTCCATAAGTGCTCGGATCCCCTCCTAAACAAATCCCGCAGCGTGTAGCGGCTAACGACACCAGTTCAGTGTTGATTTATCAATCTTCTTTGGCTTCCTGCGTAGTGTTCTTAACTAGATAACTGCATTTAGTGGAATGTGATTGTCAATGAGACATGACTATAATAACGTATTTGACCATATATGCACTACACCTTACAGCGTGAAGAAGACCCTTACATATGAATATTTATGCACTACGCCTCATGGCGTGGTAAAGGGCCGATTACTGTATCTTAACTTTATAAGTGACTATTGAATCCTTTAAGTCCTGTTATGAACCAAAGGATAGCGTTTTGCCCTTTCTTATGTAACATATAATATTCAACCTGTAATTTAACAGGTGTCTTTCTGTGTACTATATCTTTCTGTTTGGGAGATGTAATTAGAATATCTGCTTGCTTGCTTTCTGTGTACTATATCTTTCTGTTTGGGAGATGTAATTAGAATATCTGCTTGCTTGTGTTCGTTGGCTTGAGCTCCAACGCTAAGTCCTGTATGTCGGATTAAGGCATCCTGTTGTCCAACATCAGTGTGATGTCATACAGGACCTGAGGTTTGCGTGAATATCCGTTGTCCCATGTCTGACTTATTGGTGTGCAGACTGGTGGTTCCTCGCCGTACAGGCAGACACTCTCCGACTTCGGAGGAATCGGCGATCCTACTGACTTTAGCCAGGACCCCGAAGGGACCTGTTGCCCAGGATGCTCGACGAGGACGCGTCAGTAGGTCTTGGCCAGTATATAACCCTGCTCTGGTGCCTTGGAAACACCTCTACGTCCCTAGAATATCTGGATGTTGTGTCTCAGCGTCTTCATTGGCCAATTTATCAACCCTTTCATTTTCTGGTATACTGCAAGGAGATCAGGCCCGCTGTAATATAGTTCTTCTTCTTTTCGTTCATCCGGAGTGTTTTTTTTCAGATGTGATTGCGGTGTCTGTTATGCGCCCTTGGGCCGAAACCCGTAGGCCAACGCATCCGACTACAGCGTGCTTTTTTGACCAGGTAGCATTCCTGGGAGACTCACTTTTGTGGTGCCATCTACAACCAAGCTGGCCAAGTTGGAACGGTCGAAGACAACGGACTTCCCTCAAAGGAAGGAAGGGACAGTCCATTGCATTTTCCGCCATCCAAGGTTGCTTCCATAGTTGCAGGGCCGACACATAGCGCCCTGGTGCTGGGTTTACCGAGGGAATCGTCACGTCCTGCTCATGGCTGCTTTAAATCCTCACTTCAATATATTGGTCATGTCGTTTGCCCCGGGCCATTCCCACACAAACCAGACAGGTTTGCAGACGGTATCCACTCAGCGAGTTTTCGGACATGTGCTTGTCGTTGCGCCCGTCAGAGCTGTTCCAGGCACGACAGACATTCGGAAAACTACCTAGTCAGAGCTGTTCCGAACAAGAGCGGCATTCGGAAACTAGGTAGTCAGAGCTGTTCCTAGCACTAGAGACATTCGGACGAGACATTTCGTAGTGTCAATTTTTAGTTTGCCACCCGTAGGACGACACTTCCGACTTCCGGCCGGCATTTTTTAATGAGGTTCGCCTTCCTCTGGTTTTGAGGCACGTTAAACTGTTGTGATGTCGCCCACATCTCAGCTGGTCAAGATAGGACGATCAACGATATCGCGGTCGGCCCTGGGCAGACCATGGGCATTCCCTCGCTATCCAAGGAGGCTTCCATAATTGCAGAGCCGGCACATATTGCTCTGAGACTGGGCTCACCCGAGGAGTGCCACGTCCTGCTCATGGCTGCTTTAGTTCCTCACTTCCATGCGTTGGGCATCTCGCTTGCCACTGATCGCTCAAGCACACACCATGAGCGGTCAGACTGCGAGCGACATCCACTCGGTAAGGTTTTGCTTTTGACTTCGGACCACGCAATAGGTTCGCTCGCCGTGCGTTCCATTTCGCGTCATTGAGACGTTCTTCCATTTTTGTCTACTCTCTCTATGAGTTAGATACAGACAGTTTTCGTAACCATTTCCTTCGACTGGGACACTTTTCTGACATTTTTTACTCGCTCACGAGGTAGGCTACATGTGCTGCCGGCTCAGCACCTTACCTTCGTGCAGCAGTGAACGAGAAACGGCCAGTCCCTCTCATCCGGGAATCCCTCATATCCCTCAGCTGAGAGCCTTTGAACATGTATCAGACCTGAGCATGTAGCTTGCTCAGTATCTAACCTCTATTTTTCGGTAGGTGGGTATCGGCCTGGTTCTCATATCCGAGGGCTTAGAGGCGTTCAGCCAGAGCCCACAACAGGGAGCCTTAGAGTTTTGTCCGGACCAAGGTCTTCTGCCTTCGTGTACCTGATTTAGTCTATTGACTGATATCCTCAGTCTACCTGCAGAGCAGCAGGTTGTGTCTCTCTTAGTCTGGTCCCTAACCCATAAGCTGTCCGATATGTAGTTTTCATCCATCGGCAAGCAGATGGGGTCAATGGGACACGCAAGCTCCCCCACCACGGCAAGGTGGAGACACATCGGGGGAGGTAATATAGTTCTATGTCGTTGACAGATCTGAGGCAGTAAAACTTGTAGTTTTATGTACTGAACAGTCATTACTGCCTATAGTAACTTGCATTGGAGGACAGGGAAGTCTTGAGCCTGAGGTATTAAGGCTGCCTGGCTAGTGTAGTCGCAGAGAACTGTGGAGGTTAGGGTTTTCTATTTGCTTTCGACAGAAGACAACATCAAACACCTTACTGAGGGTTCGAACTCGGGTCTTCCGAATGGACACCTTGTATTCTAGCCAGTCATTCATTACGTTCCTCGTAGTTCTATGTGATTGATGAACTTGAATGCTTGGAGCACAAACAGTGTATGGGTAGGAATTACCACCGGTTGTATATTTTGTGGCGTTATTAGTTCATCTGCCCACTCATCTAACCAGTGTTCCATGTTGAAACTCTGAAGAATGCCTTAAACCTGAATGGGTACTCCACAGCATTTATAAAGCGCCACTGCCAACAGCCCAAACCAAAACCAGAAGTAACTCCATCCATCCATCATGTGCCATGCCGGTAAGCGTGGGCGGTCATGTTCTGCCATCTCACTCGATCACCAGAGTCGTGGATCAGCTCCGTGTTTCTGTCTCGACCATGCCACAAGGCCAAGCCATCCAGGTACTTGCTTCTATGTCTTCCCCTTGGTCTGTTCCCCTCGATCTTACCAGATGTCACCAAGTTCTCCAGATCATTTCTTCTCATTACATGCCCAAAAAATTGTGACTGTCTACGTCTAATGTCTCTAATCAGTTTACGATCTTCATTTGTTTCTTGAAGAACTTGTTCATTGGTCTTTCTGGCTGTCCATGGTATTCTTTGCATTTTCCTCATAAACCACATTTCTACAGCCATCAGATGTTTTTCAGCCTGACTGCTTATTGTCCAAGCTTCACATCCATATAAGAGTACAGGTTCTATGTAGCATCTCAACACTCTTTTTCTCGTTTCAATTGACATCTTTTTATTGGTCAGTATGATTTTCATCTTGCTAAAGGCTACTTTTGCCATGGCGATTCTTGTTCTAATCTCTTCAAGGCATCTCCCATCAGATGTTATTACTGTTCCGAGATAATTGTACCTATTCACTTGTTGAAGAATATTCCCATTTACTTGTATATTACATTGTGGTATTTCGTTCTTCCTAGTGACGACCATAATCTGTGTCTTTTTACAATTTAATTCTAACCCTAGTTGTTCACTGTGTGTAACAACCGCATCTACTAAATTTTGCAGGTCCTGTTCATTGTCTGCAATCAAGACTGTATCATCTGCATATCTAATGTTATTGATGCATCGTCCCCCAATGTTGATTCCTTCCATATCTTCAATATTTCTGAAAATACTTTCACTGTACAGGGAAGACAGATCTGGAGACATTACACATCCCTGTCTCACACCTCTCTTAATAGGCTGATATTGGCTTACTTCATTATCAACTCTTATGGCAGCTTGTTGTTTCCAATATATGTTCTTTACAAGTCTAAGGTCTTTTCCATCAATCTGTAGATCCTCAAGCATCCTTATCATGTTGACATGTCTCACTTTATCGAAAGCCTTTTTGTAGTCAATAAAGCAAAGGTGTAGATCTTTGTTTACTTATATAGAACGTTCGAATTACGGTTCTCAGTATATACACAGCATTTACTGTACCCTTGCCTTCTACAAACCCACATTGTTCTTCTCCTATTTCAGGTTGTATTTTCCTCCTAACTCTTTACATGATAATTCTTAGCAAAATCTTTGTGATGTGACTCATTATACTAATTGTTCGATGTTGATCAAATTCCAAGGCTCCGGATTTCTTTGGGATTGCAATAAATACAGAATTACATAACTCCTAAGGTATATTTCCACTACAGTCCCTAAACTCATGGTGTTCATCAAGCTAACCTTCCGAGGAGATGACGTAATGCAACGTCTGCGGGACCGGCTCATCACAGCAGTTGGGCGAACATTTTGTGCTGCAACTCCAGTCATCAGGTACAGAACCAAACCGATCCCCATCCCAGCAGTAAAAGAACCTGTAGCTTTGTACGCCAAATCAAATTGTATTTACCAATTTACATGCAGATACGAGACCATCTACATAGGTAGAACTGAGCGACAGTTACATTGCAGGGTTTCGGAATACATTCCGAATTGGGTGGACAAGATACTACACACAGAAGATGGTAGCCTAGGCAGGCCGACACACCGGAACAGTCCTGCTTCATCGGTTGCGAAACATGTGCTCGAGAGCGGTCACGTGGTTGAAAGAGACAGTGCCTTCCGTGTGTTGTTCAACACACAAAGTACGCGATTGTTAAAGTTTGCTGAAGCTATAATAATCAACCATCGTAAGCCGTCTTTGTGCAAGCAGAAAAACATGTTAGTCAGTTTAAAATTACCGTGGTAGACAATCGACATTACTGTGCGAACAGGTGTATATTTCAGTTTGAAAGATTTATCTAGTTAATTCACTTTACGTTGTGTGATTTCTGCAGTATGTACCTGACGAGATGCAGCGAAATATGCCAGGCAATAAATCGTGCAATATATTGTTTGTGTCTTCGTTATTCAAAGTCTTCCATGTGTTCCTCGTAGTTCTGTGTGATTGATGAACTTGAATGCTTCGAGCACAAACAATGTATGGGTAGGAAATATCACCGGTTGTATATTTTGTGGCGTTATTAGTTCATCAGCCGGCTCTGTGGCGAAGGGGTTACCGACGCAATTCGTAATCCCTCATACCACGTTAGAAACAAGAGCTGCAGTCAATTTGGAAGCAGACTACCTTGCGTTGGTTTTCGCACAATGGTATGAGTGCCACTCGTTGTAAAAGCAATAGCAAACCACTTACGGTAAACTTGCCAAGAAATCCCAAACAGCCAAGAAATGCTCGGGTTGACTGCGACGTCATGTGAAGGATATGCAACTAACTATTAGTTCATCTGCCGCAAGTTCTGCTATGAATTCCAGTTGCTGAACTAATAGCTGCATTGCATTTGTCTGGGAATTCTAATATACACCAGTCGCTCCATTTATTATAGCGTGCTATGACGATGCATGGAAGTCTATCCGTACCGAATATTGGAGTTGGTATAAATCATCATGAAAGACAAGAGTTTGCCGTTCTCAGGGGGATGACATTTTGTAGCCTTGTACTTTATATACCATGGATTTTGTTTTAATCCTGGGTTTCAGAACTTGATTTGTTTTCTAAGTTGTTGTTGTGTTACCGACGTCAACGGGGCAACGTCATCTGCGGATTCTGGGATCTTTATACGTAGACGTTTGCCCTACTTCTTTTTTACCACCTCTCTGCCAATTATGTGAATCTTTCTTTCAACTAACGGTGATTACTACAGAGATATTTTTCTCTTTGAATTACTACTTTAGTGAAGGTTAGCATGGCCGAATACTATAAGGGCTCGCCTCATGAAACACATCGGATATATTTAGTGAAGGTTAACATGGCCGAATGGATAAGAGCGCTGGCTCTTAAACTTCTGGTGTGCTGATGCCGAAGTAGCGTGTTTAACCCCTGCACATGTCAGTTGGGCTAAAATATTGACTTCTCGCCCTTGACTTTAGGACGTAAATTATAAGTGTCTCTGAAGTCGGAGTGGGTTCGCCTGATGGTGAGGGATACAGGTAATAGAGATAGCTAATCCTTACGGAAAATTCAGTCCAGTTCTCTAGAAGTAGCGCTTACGGACTACCCTTGAGTTCAAAGCTAGTGTCAAGTGTTTGTCAAGTTTGCCTGAACAAAAGAGACAATTGCTTCATCTAAGCAGTGGCCAAAAGGCACTGTTATTAGATTCGTCGAGCGATGAGACGTATGTTTGTATCTGCATGTTCATTGATTTGTTATACAGTTCAACAGTGATGGAAAGAAAAAGGAACTTGAGTAGTTAATACAGTTGGATTTATGGACATTATTTGACAAGACGTAATGCTCGATCCCGACTCACTGGTTAACGCTAATAAGAACTGACTCGCTTTCAACACTTCTTTTTACACTATGAGGACCGCCCGCTACGACATCTGATTAAATGACCAAGAGCCGATCCGTGAACAACCACATGTCCCAACTGACACATAGAGGGAAGTAGATCATAGTCAGAACAACAGTCACCATAGGTGTGTAAAGTTGATTTTTATATAATCATAACAACAGTTATCGTAGGCAGAGTAAAGTTGATTTTTATATAATCAGAACAACAGTTATCGTAGTGGGTCTTTATGTAATCAGAACAACGGTCATCGCAAGGAGTGTAGACTAGGTCCTTATATATTCAGAACAACAGTCATCGTAGGGAGTGTAAAGTGGGTCTTTATATAATCAGAACAACGGTCATGGTAGGGAGTGTGAAGGTGATCTTTACTATAATCAGTAACAACGGTTATCGTTAGGCAGAGTAAAGTTGATTTTTATATAATCAGAACAACAGTTATCGTAGGGAGTGTAAAGTGGGTCGGTACATAATCAGTATAATAGTCATTGTAGGGAGTGTAAAGTGGGATCTTTATATGATCAAAACAACTGTCATCGCTGGTGTGTAAAGTTTGTCTTTATAAATGTATTCTTAAGGGTGGGCTTGAATCTTCCTCGGTTGTAATGAAAAGGAATGGAAAATCTACTATAAATTACTGTAAGACTTTAAGTGTGGTTTAGGTGATGGGTATATCCGGGCATTTCCTGTTGTAGTGGGTCTCCACTGCAATAAGCAACATATATCACGGTCAGATTTTATCCGGTTTTACAATTGCATAGACCTGTCTTGTGCATTGGTCAAACGAGCAACAATCACCACTACCCCAAAGCTCTCAACCAGAGATTCAGCACAGAAAATTAGAATTTTGATCATTGCTCGAAGCTGATGACAGAAGTTCTCGATTCCTACCTGTACCCTGTCATCATCCATTTCACAATATAAAGTTCTCGATTCCAGCCATAATCTATTTCACAAAATATATTTCGTTGTTGAATCTAGACAACATCTAATGATATGCGGAGAGTATCGCTATTTCAACAAAAATACCACCATACTTGACGTTGCTATGAAGTTGGAACTACGACTAACTAACTAACTAACTAACTAACTAACTAACTAACTAACTAACTAACTAACTAACTAACTAACTAACTAACTTGATGTGTGAATTGTAAATAATGTTCATCTGATACACCAGTGCAGATCTTCATAACTATAGAGTATAGTCCCATATATCAGCCAATATTTATCTAAGAGGGGTGATAGACCCAGTTATAACAGTTGAGCTACCTTATTTGTACGACAACAACATCCAGCACCGACTGCTGCTTGTGTCAGCGTATCAAGGCGTCATAAATCGTCAGCATCAAACATGTGAAACTAAATCAAGCACCAATGAGGACGCATGCTGAACAGACAAGTCGTGAGTCTCCTGTAGCGATACCTCTGATTTCTGTAGTTTGTGCGTCATTTGTCTTTCGCTCTTGCTATTATTCGGAATCATCTATGTATTTGCTGCACAAGGTAGGAAGTTGTGTACTTTTCTGTTAATTCACCCCAGTTGAGTTGAGTTGAGTTAAGAACCAACATCACTGCACTCAGGATATTCCCATACGTGCTCCAGCTATATTTAGGGTCACCAGCTATATTTAGCACTGACGGTGATCTCCTCTGTATTCGGGTACAGTGCGTGTCAGTGCGTTTCAATTGCCCCCCCCCCCCCCCACCCCACAGTGTTTCTTTGGATTTGGCAGCCGTTTCTCTCTCTCTCTCTCTGTGTGTGTGTGTGTGTGTGTGTGTGTGATCATCATGAGTTTTCTGGGAACTGGCAGCAGCTAGCAGCTGTCCACGACCAGCAGAGAGGCGTTGCTTTTCTGCAGCATCATGGCGCATCTGACATTCTGCTAGACGCTGTTCTCATAATCATGTCATGGTGCTATCGCTGACTGAGCGTCAGGACAGATGGAGATATGCCGACGATATTCACCATGTATGTCGGCAGGACATCCCTGCTGAGACAAGGCACATGGCTGCAAGGCCTCGCGTCTCCCCTACAGACAGATCATTCTTTTCATATACTGCTGGTCTCAAGAGTTGACAAGCATTTCCATTATGCCAGTTACAGTTGGGGGGATGTCGATCCTACCACCGGTGCACATACTCAATGCATCGAGCGCATGTGGAGAACGGCCAAGGAGAGAAACAAGAGGCAGAATGGAACACACACACACACACACACACACAGAGAGAGAGAGAGAGAGAGAGAGAGAGAGAGAGAGAGAGAGAGAGAGAGAGAGAGAGAGGCATCTACTAGAGTCCTACATGTGCGAATTCCTGTGGCTGCGTCGACAGACTAAATGCGCTGGTCTCGGTGCGTTAAACACCATTCTTGCGGACATTGTTTGATTCTGGCCACCACCGCAAGAATAGCGGCACCACCGCCGCATAGAACATTGCACACCGATAGAATTGCGCACCGATATACGGCGCAACACAGGGAAACCCTGGATGTGACGTCACACACTGGGATTCCGTTTGGTTGGGGTGAATTAACAAAAAGGTATCGGAAGTTTGGCTAGTTTTGTGTCTACAAACTCCTTCCTTTACACAAGGACATGCAAAGCTAAGTCAGGGGTCACGAGATAACGGTCTCTTGATTTCTCACGAAACATAACCTGTTCCATTCGGTATGTTGTGGTAGTATATCATGCTGGACCAAAGTTGTACTATCTCGTGTTCTTAGCACCCGTATAGTGTTTGTTACTTGGCTGTTGCTACAAATTTCTTATATTCGTTAAGCTTTGATCCTTTAGGCATTCTTGTTATACCGTTTGCATTTTGTCTATTGGAGGCGTTCCGCAAGTGCTTAGACTGGACATCCAGGCTGACATACACTTGTAGCTGTACCAGGCATGGTATATTGCAATTCTGTTAAATCAGATCTCAGGTCAGGTCTTAGTCAGATATGGCTGAGCTACCGTATGAAAGTAGACGGTACTACTTGCTTTCTGTTAGCGCCGAAATGTTGGGCGGCGATCATCAAACCCGACACACCACATTGTGCCAACGGCTTCGGGCAGAGGGATGCAACTGGGAGGGTACAAGTCTTATCCTAGTGCAGAGGAAATGCAACCTAAACACGAAATGGTCATGGCAGGGCAGACCAGGCCCTAAGCCTTGGTCGGCAACTGATCTAGAATGGAAGCTCCGATAGGCTGACAGTCAGAGTATTTCTTTGTTGATCCAGCAGCTTCAGCAGCTTATCTTGTTCCAGATGTATTATTGGTGCTACATTTCCTCTGGAGTAAACAGCTACAGCAGGATAAGACAATATAACTTGGAAATAGTTAGGTATGTGTGACTCCTGCGAGAGAGAGAAAGAGAGAGAGAGAGAGAGAGAGAGAGAGA